>CM021104.1:424951931-425123480 GCA_007115665.2 Sequoiadendron giganteum
AAACTCTGCAATCCACTTTGAAAAATTCTCTCATGTCTAAATCCTCTCAACACACTCCGACCATTGATTTGGATATTCTTCAAAATTTTCTTGATCATCCATTTCAAATCTCATTTTCTATATAACAAATCTATCTCCTCACAAAAAAGGATCAAAGAATTAACATACATTGAGCAACAAAGTGTTGTCAAGATCATCCTTGAGAGATCTTCATCCATTTTCTTCAATCAACCAAACACAACAAGCATTCATCCACAATTTGCACACGAACTTTGGAGGCTTCGTTGTGATAAGAGAAATCTAACATCAAGCAAATACACTCCACTATGGGATGGTAAAAGATATCATTTGTATTCATTTCATTTGGTAATCAATAGGTTCATCATCATGTTTGTAATAGAATAGTTTCAATTTCATATGTGTAGGAGCTTCTATCTTTAGATTTAAGCTTTTTGGCTGTAGATTAGATTTCTTCATCAGATTTCTCCCATGTCCTTCTTGGATCATTAATCTAATTTCCTTCTTCCCCCTCACACATTCTAACACACCCAATGGGACCCTTGTCCCCTCCTCTAACATTCGTTTGTCATTTTTGAAGTTGCAAGTCACAGAAACACTTCTATCAAAGTTTTCATGCGCTTGTCCAGAAGACCTGAGCATCTGTCCGGAAAGTCTGAGCATTTGTCTATCAATAAAACTGTGCATTTTTTAGAAGAATGATGCATTTATCAGAAGGATTGCACATTTTCATGGGAATGGCACATTTATCTGAAACTAATGCATTTGTAATTTTATAAGTTAGCATTTGTTTGACAGGGTTTTTTAGCACTTGTTTCTAAAACGGTGCAATTGTCTGAAACCTATGCATTTGTATTTTTTGTTCTGAGAAATTGTTCTGATGGACAAATGCACCAATCCTGCACTCTTGTAATGGTTTTTTTTCACTAACAAAAGTTTTTTTTTATGTGTAATCAGGAATTGATAGATTTGATGCAGGATTCCAATGACTCTAACATGTCTATTGTAGGGAAAACGATCAATCCCAGTTGTTAAAGTTACTTTTAATTAACTTAGGAATTTTTATTTTAGTGCTCTAAAAATGAACAACAACAAACTCACACTTTGATTTTGGTGTTGTTAAAAAGAAAAAAATTTAAGCTTTTATTAACTTAGGAATTTTCATTTTAGTGCTCTAAAAATGAACAACAACAAACTCACACTTTGATTTTGGTGTTGTTAAAAAAGAACAAATTTTAAGCTTTTATTAACTTGGGAATTTTCATTTTAGTGCTCTAAAAATGAACAACAACAAACTCACACTTGATTTTGGTGTTGATAAAATGAATAAATTTTAATCTTTTTAACTTAGGAACTTTCATTTGGTGCTCATAAAAAGAATAAAAAAACTTCAGTTTTGGGCTCTAAAAATGAACACATTTAATATTTTCATAAGTAGGAACCTTTAATTTTGGTGCATAAAAAGAGCGAAATCATTTTTCATTTTGTTGATGCACACACGTTTTTACATTTGTTGACCAAGATAGGACAAGGATTGCCTTTCATAGAAACACCTCTATTGGAGCTCATAAAAATGAACAAATGTTTCTTTGTGATATTTCACCATTGTTATCTTAATTGCTTGATGTCTTGAACATTTCATATTGGTGCAAATTAAAGAAACTTTGTTTTTTTTGCTCACAATTTTTTTGGGGATAACATCGCTCGAGGTGTTTAAAATGAATCAAATTGCTATGGATTGTTCATTGTGCATTCATTGATTGGCAAAGCTAAAAGTGTTTTATCTTCTCCCTTCACACCTTTTGGAGATCTTGGGTGAGCGAAAGAACATTTCTTTTTAGCATTGCACTTTATTTTTAATTTTACCTTAAAGAGGGGCCTTGCCTTGAGACACATCCTGCACTGGAGAACTCATTGCAAGGTCTTAAAGAATGTTTACTGGTGGGATATATTAAAGGTTGTGAACTCGAAAGAAATTAGCTTCAAGTCATGTTGACAAAAGACTGCACATAATCCCATACCTTAAGTGGAACAGGAATAGTTAAAAATCCTTAAGTGGCCAGCAGGTGAGTGTTAGATTTCTACGTTCACAGTTACCACTAAGAACCATTTTTTTCTAGAAGCCGTCCTATTATCCAAAATCATTCTCTAAAAGTGGTGCATTGAAATTTACTTCTGAGAAGTTACTTTCTATGTCCGCCTATAGGCCCATGCCATAAGTTGCATGTAAAATCATCTCTTTGAAGCATGAGGCAAGCCTACCTAAGAGAATGGTGTCTATCCCCTAGGTTTGTAATTGCTAGTTTATGTTAAACTTGGCCCATTACATTCAAAACAATTTGACATCAAATTATGTGTTTGATTTAAATAAAAAGAACACATTCAAAATAAACATTGAATGAGATGGTTAAATCACAAACCCTTTGATTTAGTGCACACTTATGAGAGAATCCTTATGTTTGCACCCCTTTGAAAGGATCTTTCCTTAAAGGTTTATGAACAATTTGGATTCAATTTCAGGGTACATTAATAAAAGTAAACATTCAGAAACTATGGCTTGGGTGTTGTGATTTCACAACCTAAGTTATAGACATTAAGGTCACATAAGTCCATGCTTGTTGAGTCAGTTCAAGTGTTGTCTTATCACTTTCCATACTTAAAAACATGGAGAAAAAGTTGAAATATATTTTTTCACAAGATCATTGTTCGAACCAAAACAATTGGAAATCCAAAAGGTTAGATAGTCCCATATTCATTATTTCCATCCTACCTATTTAAAATCAAAATCAAACAAACAACTAAGGTCATTCCCCCACTCAAGACATCCATGATATTAACAGATACTTGGGACTCACAAATAGTACAAGTAGACTTTCTTGCAACATATCCTCTAGAAAATGAAGTGGAATATAGACTTTAGTTCTTTAAAATTTTGATTTCCAATAAGTAGTGTCAACCAAAACAACACTTAGACCCGAGGGTCTTGAGCTTCATAATGACCATCCCATAAACCCCACCAAACTTTATGACCATTTGGTGACCAACTGCCCCAATTCAACAACCAGATCTTGTAGCACCAATCCTTCAACCTAGTCTCACATATATTAAAGGTGAACAAATAGACATCATAAGCAACTTAAGAACCTTCATTTTTCAGAAGAACAAAACACCCTGCTAGTTTCTCATTGCATCAATTTTCCTAGAGAAAGAGGAAGAGAAAGCTGATATAATAGAAAAGAGACCCATATTACCACCACCCACGTGGCAATAATTATTCCCTTCATGATATCATGTAAGGTCAAGATCCCCAAGATAAAGACCACAAGTCATCATTTCAGACTCAGGCACCTTAGTCCAAAATTTCTCAAGAAACACCTTTGGGAACTTCACGAAACTAGAACTAGGTTGGTATATAACTTCTACAAATGAGCTTCCAAGAACAATCAAAAATTTTATTCCTTCTACTATTGTTAGAATCTAGGTTTGTTCCAACAGTTCTAGTATCTTACATAATCTATAGGACAATATCAAGTCTTTAGGATTTGAGTCACTTAGAGAGTACATCACTTTCCCACAGGAGACCCAAGTTGTTTATGACAACCACAAGATCACAACATAGGAAGTAAATGGAAGCAAGAAATAACAACACTAGTATCCCACCAACAAATGGCATGAATGATGAAAGTGGCTCATGAGGATATAAACCAAGTGACCTTTTGATAGGGTATTAAATATCAAAACATCCCCAAAACATGTTGATCTATTACCCAAATCACTCTTATCAGGGGTCATAACATCAATTAGGGGCAACAACACCAAGGGTTTCAAAATCCCCATCAAGGAATCAGTCCAGAACATCAGAATTTCCTAAATAAAATTGAGAGAGATCTTGAGGAAGTTAAACAAAGATGAAATCTGATGTTTCGTCGATGCCATGTGTAAAGTTAAAACATTACATATCAACATATTGACGATCCTCAAACACCTCAATATCCACATCAACAACAATTCCAATATCTACAGTATCCAAAAGTTTTGCAACACCAAGGTGTACCTCAAGTGCAATATCAAAATTTACCTCAATCGTAGTATTTAGAGGTTCTGCAAAACCAAGGTGTACCTCATATGCAATATCAAAATTGTACCTCAAACAAAGTATCAAGGAGTTCCACAAAATCAAGAGAAAAAAAATGAGGAAAATCCACAAAGAAAATATTACCAACCAAGAAGGAAACTCACCCCTTTGGGAGAAAAAATAGAGGTAATCATGCACGAACTAGTACAACAAGAACTTATCAAAATCAACGATAATCCAACTTATGGTGAACCAAGCTTTAGAATCCCTTGGTATAACCCATACGAAAGATGCGAGTTCCACAAAATCAAGGGTCACCCAATAAATAAATGTGCAACACTCAAAAACCTCATCCAAGACCTCATTGATCAGGGAGGAATAGCTATTAAAAATTACATTAAAGGTCCATCCACTAATGACAACAATGATAATGTCTCAACCTAAAAATTTGAAAGCAACAATCAAGAGCTATCTATCACTGATCACATTGATAATGCTTCTACATTATCCAACGAGCAAGAGGACATACATCAAGAATTTAGTCCCAAGCAGGATCAAAATCGATCACCCAAGTCTAGCAATGATTCATTCAAAGATATATTGAAATCATCCAACCTCATCACATTATATATTAATAATCAAGAGACTCTTGATCCAACACTTATACCCAATGCAAAATATCTAAGCCAAGAGCCATTACCCATATGTCGACATTTTGAGGAAATCAGAGGATCCTTTACAAGAAAACCTTTATTTGAAATTGATCCATGTCAAGAATGTGATCCAAAGCATGTCAAAGATGATACCATACAAATTCAAGATCAAGAATCCCTATCATCAAAATACTCTAATGACTTGGTAGATATCTTCAAAAACATCCCATGTTTTCCAAAAAAAGAACAAATCCATATACCAAGCACACATAGATCTACCCATGAGATTCTTACTCCTAATAGACATGTAGATGATCTTCATATAAGAAAAGAGTCTCATACTCTTGAAATCATTACCAAGGAACAAGAGTCTCCTACTCTTAACATCTGTATAGAACATCAAGACATAGAAGAAGCTAGAGACGTATCAGAAAGGGATCATGAAGAAGACTTATACATAAGTTGTGAATCAGAAACATCCTATGGAGACATATCGGGAATGGATCATAAAGAAGACTTATATATAAGTTGTGAATTAGAAACATTCTATGAATATATATCAAAAATAAATCATGAGGAATACTTTTACATGGATAGTAAATCAGAAACGCCTTTTGAAGAAGCATTAAAATTTGATATTTCACAAGATCAAGCTGGAGATATCAATCAAGAAGGTATCCCACATTTGAAGGATCCTATTAGTGAAGAAGCTATCACATTTGAAGATCCACAATAGATTAGAGAAATACCAACACCTTATTTCCAAGGTAAGACATATCCTATTGCAAATGAAATTCTTCAAAGGATTCAGTATCAAGGTAGAGGATTAGGTCTACATGAATAGGGTATCTTAGAACTAGTGCAAATTATGGGTAATCCTAAGCATTAAGGTCTTGATTATTTAACAACTAAGGGAGCTAAAAATATCAAGGATACCTCCATAATACTGGGGTAAACTTTATGTAATGTAAGAATCAACATAGAGAACACGAAGAGTCCTTATGATAAAATTGCTATCAATGCTACAACTAGCCATGACATGAACCATCATTCACATGTATTTCCATCCCCTGATTGGGACCAACAATAAGAGATAAAGCTATATCAAAGAATAAAACAAGTCATTGAAGCAAAAGAATTAGGAAAAAAATGGACAAGAAAATTTTAAATGGATACAAAAGAAAAAGCAAGAAAATCATCCCTATCAAACTCCATTAGTCAAAGAAACTATGGGGAAAATCAAAAAGGGAATTTTGTCCATCAAAGATGTCCAACAATACAAAAGAAAGCTTCAAGAGAAACTTAAAAGGTATATCGAGACATTGGTCCCAATCGAATCTCCATATCCACCCGTCATTTCTCATCATCCTAAGTTTGGAAAATAAAAGGTTCCAAACTGTCAACCAATCCATCTAAATATCATATCCCTCAATGCATTTTTCCATCCATGATATCCAAATCTCATATTGACTATGTGTTGGCAACAACTCTTTATCATAAGAACTCTAAGGGCACTCTATCGCAATATGCACATCAAGGTAAGGTTAACTCTTGTATCAACAAGGAAGATAAGAATTATCAGGGGTTACATTCAAGCACCTGTATCGTAGTAAAAACAAATCCTCCAAGCAAGATATCGTTGGCACGTCATGATAGCAACGACAACCATGTCAGCGCTAGCAATGTCTACATCAGTACCACCAGGTGGTCCAACATGAGAAAAAATATTGTCACCATGATGAAAACCTCATCAACAGGCATCTTGTGTGACATCAGAAAACAATAAATAAAAAATCAATATATAAAATCAAGAAAATCAAGAAAAATAGTCAAGAAAAAAATTGTCCTCGAGTGAAAACCACTATGGTGGCACTTTGGACAAGTACCATGATGAAAACCTAGAAAACATGCATCATGTGTAAGAATCAAGCATCTATGTGTACCATTTCATGTGGAAGCATCTCAGCCTATCCATAACAAACCCAAGTCATTGTATCCAAAATCCAACTTATCTTGATCTTGATAAATGTTTGATATACATGTTACACTTGCTTATGGAAAATATCTTGACATGGGTCACTATCATTGATCTTATCCTATCTAGCATTATCTAAGTCCACGACGCATTGTCCAAAAGGGCATACTCTATCCAAACATGTTATCCTATCACAAGATAATCCATCACCTAAATTGCTAGACACTGGGGGCAAATGCTTGCATCTTGCTTTAGAATAAATCTTGATCTATGTTTTCTATCTCACGTTGTGATCTAGGCATTTATCCCAACAACAAGGTATCCCACCAATGCACTATCAAGGTAACCTTCAAAATAATTCGTCCCAACAACAAGGTGTACCACCAATGCACTACCAAGGTAACCTTCAAAGATGATGATCACATGGATTATTCCTTTGCTTGAAAATTCTAAGATATCAATAGTTGGTTGAACCCCACAACTAGTTCAAGTAAGCTTTTATGCAACATATCCTCTAGAAAAAACAAAGTGAAGTACCAATCCCTATTTTCAACATCTTACACCCTAGGAAAAAGGGTAAAAATCCGAAAAAATAGAAAAAAGAGATGAAAAATACAAAAAAAAATTAAAGCAAGAAAATAATAAAGAGAAATAAAACATTCTTTGAAGTGAAAACCACTTTGTGGCACTCCTAGAATAGGTACCATAGTGAAAACTTGGTAAATAGGAACTATGTATGAATAAAACATACATTATTATTTATCAACACTTTTTCACAGCATCCACCCATCCATTTCATGAATCATGTATCCAATGATGGCTTATCACTAATTAGGGTAAAAAAAAGTATTGGGGGAAACTTCCCGAAGCTAGTCATAAATTAGATCTAGTAAAATTCAATCAAGGTCATAAAACAACAAAAGTAAAAAAACTACAAAACAACACAGATCAAAAACATGTAGATAATATCAAAACAAAACAACATCATTGGGTTATTCCTTTACTCAAACAGTTTAAGATATCAACATTTGCTTGAACCTCACAGCTAGTTCAAGTGAATTTCCCACAACATATCCTCTAGACACATAAACAAGATATCAATCCATGCTATCGATGTTGTTTACCCAAAAAAAATTCATGCTTTGAGTCAAACGGTCGAACTACGTGGTTTTTGTGTGTACAATGTAGGCAAGGCTTTTTAGCCCCCGAGACCCTAGGTCAGTCTCTTTAAGTTTCCAACATGATTTATTTCACTTAGTCAAAAAAAAAAAAAATCCAAACAAATTCAAAATACAAAATCCCAAAAAGATTGACAAAATAGAAAAGGTCAAACCAAGTGAACTAAAAGCCTCTGCGTGGAAAATGTAGGAGAGACTTATCTATGATTAGCCCCTAAGGCCCTAGGTTAGTCCCCTAAAAACAAAACAAAAACATCATAAAAACTTAGAAAAAAAAAAGGCCTGTCCCATCATCAACATCCACAATAAACATTTCAACCATAGTAAACAAACCATCCCAATCACCTTTTCACAAAACAAACAAACAAATCAAAGAAAACATCAAACAACTAGAACTTTCAAGCAATAACAGTCGCATAAGAGTTGACTATAAATAGACAAAAAAAAAAACAATGCCAAAGTATCAACTACCTATCTTTTTAAAAAATTCCCAACAACATCCTAAGATATTCCTTAACGGATCCATTCCTATGATAGACATGATCAACAATGGCTAATAGCCCCACCCTAAATAGATATGGCAAGTGATACTGCAACTTTATTTTTATCTTTTTGTAGTCTTACTTTTTGTGATTTATTTTATTGACTCATTATCAGGATCTCTCAATGATGTCCATAAGGATTTAGAGAAGAATGAATGGGGGAAATTGAGAATCATTTCGATTTGTTATTTGTAAGATATTTTTGTAATATTACCATGATGAATACTTGCTTTATTGAGTATGGAAGTTGTATTAACACAATTCATGAAGCGGTTACATGTTAGGTGTTCTATACCTCTATGTGTGACTGGTTCGAAACATTTTTTCACACAATCCCCCCATACTTTAAACAGATTTTTTGTATGTCTAGTATGAACAAAGATACTCTATTGTTTGTAGAGTCAAATTCCACACAATGGATACAAAGTCACCTTGGTAATTCATACCCTAGTGCATCGTATCTATTTTTCTACATCAAAAAGGATTGTTCAAGCTGTGAAGTATCTAAAGTGAAGCAAAGTCACATCATCAAATTAATCCATCATCATATTTCTTTTAATTAACATCATTTTTCTATCTATCATCATATTTCTTCTAATTAACATCATTTTTTCTAACTATCATCATATTTCTTCTAAATTAACAATCATCCTGCATAACACATCATCAGTACCATATCCATTCTATATCCACAAATGTTATCAAAACATATCATGATGATAATAAACCAATTAAAAACATCATGTATCATGTATAGGGCATTCATCTATCAACATACATCATCATAAAATGAGACAAAGTATGATTCCTACATCTACATCATATCCATACATCAGAAAAAGCACAAAAACACAAATAAATATACATCATCATATATCACCATCACATAAACATACAAGGAGGATGAAATGAGGAATGTATATCTCATATATATCATCATCATAAAAAAAGGATATGTCATAACTACATCCGCAATGACACAAGTGTGATAGGAAAGTACAAAAGTCATAACATATATATGAGGTCTCAACTGGACCAATGAATATGTATTACACACATATCTACAAAATGCCTCTACACCATGAAACAACATGAAGATCAAGTATCAAAAATGGTAAAACCCTAATGATGCAAGATAGGGTGGTTTTCAACTCCTCTCTACACTTCTTTACTGACTAGAATGATCCCACTTTACAATTTGAGTGACTTCCTTCATTAGAACTGTTGTGGCTTAGTAGCACGAGAGACGCACTTATTCAACTATATCTCCTGATATAGTTTTCTTCATAAATTTAAATCACACCCCTTTGAATACCCATTACCCTGCTCTACAACCTACCAAAATCCTAACCAAGGTTACTTTGGACTGAAAAGTTTCAAACAGCCTTTCCTCGCTCTACTATGGCCTAATTAGGCCTCTTTTACAAGGAAAGTCCCTCAAAACTATCTTTCCCGACCTCAAATCCAACATGCATCTTGAGAACTAGTCTTGAAATTCAAAAAATTGTCACCACTTTCCCTTGATCAGTCTTAAAACTTGCTGATCTCCACAAAAACCAAGGTTTTCCTTAATGGATAGTCACACTGTCAACTCCAAAACTTGTTCCCATGCCTATTTTACTTCACCACCCTACCAAGAAATAAAATAAAACATTGTTTTACACTCCAACAATCTCATTCCACATACTTACAGCATGCAACAATGGTGGACCCTCAACTATTCATTTGGTTTACAAACCCTCCAAAACCCTACTTATAGAACAATTTACTAGAAAAAAGACCAAATCTTCCTTCTTATTGAATGAAATACTATCTAAGAAGACTCAATTTGAAGCTAGTTTGACAAACTACCTAGCTGCACAGTTTTTCCATCGAATAGTGACTTGTATAGGTAATACAAAATAGAAATTTTCACAGATTTTTAGAAGAAAAAAAAAACATAAAAGTAGAATTTCCTTATTCCAAACTCCAAAATCTTCAGTCTCTCCCTTATCTTGAGAGGTCTTCCCACTTTTTAGGGACTTTTCAACTTGTTACATCATTCCAAAATGGAATTCAAAAATATTTTGATTGTTGAACTTCCAGCTACCCCCCAAATTTAGGCACAAAATACTAATATATTTCATACTATTAATGTAAATATTGAAATCCTTCCTAGCTCAAATCAAAAAAGGTTTCTTCAACATGATTTTGGCCACCTTAGCCTTGTTAAAAAACACAAATTACCATTTCCAAACACTAGACCTTAAATTCAAAGAAAAATAGGCCAAAATTGTGAAAACAATGAAGGTTCTTTGCACCACCTAACAGGACAGATAAAACACTATTGAAAACCAAAATGATTTGGTTGTCTCAAAATAATCACCTACACCAGAACTAGCATCACCACCACTGTTGCTCACAACACTAGGCTCCCCAAACCATGGATGCCGAGGCCCTAGGAATGATAGCATCATATAAAGTTTGATAATAGGTAGATGCTTGTAGATACCTATCTCACTCTACTCGCATACCATCACATTCTATTTGGAGAGTATCTCTCTCTTCTGTCAGTAATAGTACTTGAGTCTCTGCAACATGTCATCTACCAATATCACTCTCCCGATCTACTCAAAGATAATCTCTTTGCTATCAATAATACTACCGCATGAAGTCTACTAATTGCACTATCTTGCTCAACCCTCATAGTATCTACCAAAGCCTCTGCAGCCTGTCACTGTGCAACCTTTGCATCTTTGTCCAAAGTCATTTGATCTAGCAACAAATCAACATCCCTAGTTGGTGGAGGAGGATTTGAAACTTGTCTCTTACCATGTGCACAAGGCACCCGCTCGTTCTGAATATCCTCTACCTCATCACATCGAGCTCGACCCAACTTCTCTACAAGAACCTCAACATGTTGTCGCTCACCATGACGACTCGTGATGCCAGCTCTACCCACAATAGGACCACCTCTAGGATTAGTAATCCTCAAAGTCCTATCTTGTGTCCACCACTCCTCATAATCATGAGTAGTACTCAGATTTTCCACTCCAACTAACCAACCCCAACCAATTGGGGAAGTGCTAAAAACTTGGTAGTAATAGTATCCACATCAACCTAGATACCCCATATATGGACCTCATGACAAGTCCAATCAAACTGAGCCTCATAGGCATCAGGAATTTTCCCTTGTCTCTCACCAAATTGGCGATAGACTCGATCAGGTAGATAACACTCTATCACAAATGATGAATGACCAAGCAACCAAATGGGTATGTTGGTAGTAAACAAGTTGATCTGCATCCTCTGGCTAAACCTCACAACTTAGGTAAGGTATCCATACAAAACTAGGAATCTCATCAAACACATGGTGGCAATAATTTAGATCCCTAGGAAAAGTGTAGTGCATAGAATCCCCATAACGATAACAGTATGGATCACCCAGAGAATGATCCTGAATCTCATCAAGATGAGTCATTTTAATATGCTCCCACACCCAAACATGTAAAAGGGATACACTTGTAGACAATGACCTCATGCCCTGATACACTACCTCGTGCATATCTCGATAATGGTGGGAAAGCAAACAGGCACCCCAGACATATCTCATACCATGCTCGAGCATACTCTTAATACATACACCCCATCCCACTGCAAAATTTTGAGTTCATCTATCAGGAACAACTAATCTTGATACCAAGCCGCAAAGGATAAGAACAATAGGGTTTCGCTATCTACAAAATCAGATAAATCAATCTCTACATCATGAACATCCACATATGCCACACCTAACAATCGCTGCATAGCACAGGAACCTCATTGAATCTGGTACGTAGCAAGCTCACCATGAATAGGAAGATGAAGAATCCTCCACACATCCTCCAGAGTAATGGTTGCCTCCCCTATAGGAAAATGAAAAGAGGATGTCTTAGGGTGCCACCTCTCCATGAGAGTGGTCAACATTTCCATATGGGTCATGATAAGAGGCATGTAACAGATATGATACAAACCCACTGCATCAAGAAAGTCCCACTCCAATACACCGAACTGGGAAATCGGATCAAACAAGCGACGAGGACGTCTCTCTCATCATGAGTGGTCGGAGATTCGCCTGCAAGTGACATAAACCAAGATGTTAGGGTTTCACTCTAACTAAGCAAAAAAAAAATGTTACATGCTAGATGGCAAATGACATGTATGATGCTAAATGGACACAAGCTAGGGTTTACAACACATGTATGGTAACAAAATGATTCTTAACGAAAAATGAACACAAGCTAGGGTTTCACTCTAAACAAGCGAAGAAACATAAAATGACACAAGCTAGAAGAAAAAAAATAGTTTTGATGGTAAACTAACATGAGCTAGGGTTTAGAACACAAGAATGGTAACAAAACGACATGTTTAAATGAAAAATGAACACAAGCTAGGGTTTCACTCTAAGCAAGCAAAGAAACATAAAACAAAACATGTTAGGTAACAAATGATAGTTGAGATGGTAAACAGACACAAGACAAGGTTTTAGAATGTAAACATGATAAAGAATGACATTCATGATGGTAAACAGACACTTGCTAGGGTTTAGGACAAAACTAAGAGAAAAACAACAAATAGAGAGTCAATTACCAAGTTCTAAGAAAAATGCTTAATAGAAGCCAGAAAAAAGTGCAGTTTTAAGATAATTGTACAAAAATTTGGGCGTAGTTTCCTAACAAGTGCATATTTTTAGGACAACTACATAGTTTTAAAACAACTACTCAAAAAAATGCATAATTTTTGGATAGGAACACTTGAAAAATGTGCCAAAACTGAGACAAATGTGTAGGAATCTTAAAACTAGGGCATTTTTCTAACATGACTTTGCACACACAAAACGAGAATGAAAACATGATGAAAGCAAAGGGAAAGAAGGTACATATCAGTCCATCAATGCCTGAAGGCAGTCTATACTCTCGAACGAGATCAGAATGATGTAGGGAAACCTCAAATCTTGGCATTCTTCCTTAACAACTAACAGAATGTGGAATCCAGAGACAAGAATTAACAAAAGGAACCAAGCACAAATGACCCAATTTGAAGACAAATTGCCTATATAAACACCTCAAGGAAACCCTAATTTCATCTAGGAAACCCTAATTACACTTGGAGAAACTTCCTACTTTCAAATTAGAAGCTCTCAATGAGAAGCGATGCATATTAACATAGAATATTTCATCCAAAAACATCAAAATGGTAATACAATAGTGTCAAGAGCCTAACCTAAAAGCTTGAAATTTTTGGTCAACCTCTCGAGGGGGCAGTATAGATTCCTACCATCATTCCATTGAACACTAGGGCATAGTGGGGCATAATTTTATTTTTTTTAAACTTAATCTTAAAAATAGAATCTTTGAAACAAAGCA
Organism: Sequoiadendron giganteum; assembly: GCA_007115665.2. Lineage (NCBI taxonomy): Eukaryota > Viridiplantae > Streptophyta > Pinopsida > Cupressales > Cupressaceae > Sequoiadendron > Sequoiadendron giganteum. The sequence continues at coordinate 424,965,757 of CM021104.1, forward strand.
ACCAATACTTTGTATCAAAGAGGGGGAAAATATAGACATGTAAAATTGACTTGACACCTATCACACAACCTTGAACGACATCAAACAACACTAAACAACATCGAACAACCTCAAACAACATCAAATGATATGGAACATCGTCCCATAACATCTCAGAATGACTCAGAATCATCCTATAACACTTTGGAATGACTTGGAATCATCCCATAACACTTTAGAATGACTCGAAATCATCCTGTAACATCTTGGAATGACCCAGAATCATCTCGTAACACTTTATAATGACTCAGAATCATCCCATAACACATCAGAATGATTTAAAATCATCCCATAACACTTTGGAATGACTCGAAATCATCCTATAACACTTCAAAATGACTTAAAATCATCTTGTAACACTTCATAATGACTCAGAATCATCTCAAAACACCTCAGAATCATCCCGTAACATCTCACAAATAGTTCAGAATAATCTTGTAATGTCTTGCATCATCTCACATCATCTCGAAATCATCCTACAATATCTCAAAATTATCCAGTAATGTCTCAAATTATCTCGAAATAATACCGCAATGTTCTCGCATCACACCACATTGCATCCCATCAAAACAACATCAAAAACCCTAATTCCTCTATTAATTAAATAATACAACATTATTTAATTAATTCAGTTTTTCATCATTTTGGAAAAATTTAATAAATTTCATTTATTTAATAAAGTCCCAAAAACCCTAATTACTCTATTATTTAAATAAACTAACATTATTCGATTAATTCATGTTTCATCATTTCAACCAATTAAATAAATCTCATTTATTTAATAAAGTCCTAATCTCAATTTATTTTGTCTTGATTAATTAAATAACACCAATTATTTAATTACGTCACTAAATCATCTTATTCCCCTAAGTGGATTAAATTATTATAATAATTTAATTACAACACTTTCTCTCCAAAATTTGAATAATTAAATCAAACCATTCAAATCAATTATCAAAAATCAAATCAAACTAATGCAACTTTGTTTGCAAAAGTCAAACTTGATTTGCACATTCAAACTCCAAAAAGGAATTAATTAATTAAATCAATTGATTCATATTCCTCACCCACTTTTTGATTGAGAAAATTACAATTGTTGACTAAGCAAACTAATTTGTTAACCAATCAATCTGTTATGTTAACTAAACAATCTATTCTATTAACTAAGACATCGCATTCCTAACTAAGCCATCACAAACTTGATTAATCAATCTATTATGTTAACTGATCAATCACATCCCTGAATGGCCAATCTGTTTCCCAATCACACAAATTGTGCAATCCACTTTGCACAATTCTCTCTTGTCTAAATCCTCTCAACACACTCTGACCGTTGATCTGGATATTCTTCAAAATGTTCTTGATCATCCATTTCAAATCTCATTTTCTATATAACAAACCTCTCTCCTCACAAAAAAGGATTAGAGAATTAACATACATTAAGCAACGAAGTGTTGTCAAGATCATCCTTGAGAGAGCTCCATCCATTATCTTCAATCAACCAAACACAACAAGAATTCATCCAAACTTTTCACACGAACTTTGGAGGCTTCGTTGTGATAAGAGCAATCCAACATCAAGCGAATACACTCCGCTACGAGATGGTAAAAGCAATCATTTGTATTCATTTCATTTGGTAATCAGTAGGTTCCTCATCATGTTTTCAATATAATAGTTTCAATTTCATATGTTTAGGAGTTTCTAGAATATAGATTTTATATTTTTGGTTGTAGATTAAATTTCTTCGTCAGATTGCTCCCATGTCCTTCTAGGATCATTAATCTAATGTCCTTCTTCTCCAAGGTAGTTAATTTTCCATTCCAGGTCTTCTCATCTCATCTCAAGCCTAAACAAGCACTTGAGCCATGAGAGAGGAATTCATTATCTTTAGTTAGTGTGATTACTACCCACCCCCTAACTATTTATTAGGTTGTCATGTAATTATCTCAACTTTCACATGAGTTACCCTGGATACCACTTAGGGTTCCAACCCCTATGGAAAGCCACACTCCCTAATAGCAACAAAATCTCATAATCACAAATGGGAAAGCCAACTTGCACAACTATCAAAGCCAAATAAGAAAATGCACCAAGTGAGGCATACACCATCTCACGCTAGATCACCATAACAAGGCAACTCCCAAATGCAAGGCTAAACCCACGTAGTCAAGTGTAAGAACACAGTTCACAAGAACCAACATGAGAAAACATATATAAAGAAACATTTTTCCCCACCTCTAGAAGCCTAAAATTGACTACCCATGAACTGACAGACGAGGGTAAATCAAGCATAACAGGTTCCAACACAAAAACTCAACCTTAATAATCTCCTCAAAGAAAAATCAACTCAAGACGGAGACAAATTAACATGACACCATTTAAATCATCTTTTAAGTTTCACTGAGACATCAAGAGTAATAAGTTTCAAGAAATATTTAAATCATCATTAAAATTTTCTTTATACACCCATTAAGAAGTTATTAAAATAATTAAAGAACTATAGAACATAATCCATAAATATTTCAATACATATTTATACACAACCAAAATTTATTTTTAAGTCATAATCATAGTACACATACATTTATGTATAAATGACATTAAAGGTGTCTACATATATATAATTATATATAGATATAAATAAATTTCAATTCACATGCTTTATTATATACAACAATATTATATATATCCTAAGGTAACCTATTGTTTTGCAACAGTAACCAATTCCATACTAAAACATAATAAAACCAAAATACACACACACACACATATATCTAAACTAAAATAACCATGGAATGATGAGATACACATTAATTACTAATAAAATCATCAACTTCCAAGATAAGCATCGAATGCTTCAAAATAAAACTGTGTTGAACACCTCACATGGCTCGCATGAAGGTTGAGTCTCCTAATGGTTATAAATTTCAAAACACAATCAGTTGAAAATAGATACATAATATAAAACTCCCAATTTTGGCTAGTGGGGCAATGAATAAAAGCATGCTTCACCCATTACATATCTCTTTATATGCTTCAATCAGCACTAAGAGGTTTATGTAGGTTGACACCCAACAATTGGCTTTAGCTAACAATCATTGTCATAACAATATGAATTCTACAAAAATCGTAAGGCCATTTTACCACTTACACAGGGATCCCATCTAAATCACATGGTTGACTATTAATAGGCATTCAATTTCCATGCTTAAATAAACTTGAATACCAAGGGGAACAGTGGATTTACAAACATCATGCATGCAACAAAAAATGGGTCTCATAGTTGAGGAAACACTTAAGTACCAAACTAACTGGAGCAGACACATTACTATCAATAATAAGTTGATTACTACATGGTGCAAGGTACCGAACCAAATGTTTGTTTCAAGATTATTCAAACAATATCCAATGGAATGGTGATGGGGTTTCAAATTACATCGATATCTTCCCAAGTAATAAGGTGGCTAAAAAAATTGCACCCTCTCCTAATCTGAAAGCCAAACTTACTACTCACCATTTGCAGCCTAAGATAGGTTTCAAAATTCTCTTAAAGTTTTACATAAAAAAAGAAACCTGACTGTGGCGTTCACTCGAGCCATACAGAGAAAACATAAAACAAATAACAATTGTTCTTAAAGGAATGGTTTGAGAAAATGAATGGAACTCAAAAATTTATTTAAATAAAACAAAGAATGAAAAATCAAAATCAAATTCAACACCAACCTGAATTCCTACGCTCAAAGATGGAGAAGATGTGTTGAAGAGCACTCTTTTGCAACCTCAATCCTTTCTCCCAAAACTTAATCACTTTCAGAGATTAATTCCCTTTGAAACAATATCAATACCAAAATTGTATTCTATTCCGAATTATTTTTTCAAAGCAAGGTTTTCTTTTTGCAAATGAAATATCTAACCCCTAAAAATCCAAAACCAGCACTATAAAATCCGAGAAAAGTTTTTGAAGCCAAAAATTCACATTAAAAGCAAATTTCAGATTTGAAAACTAGTTTGGAGTCATGCATGTGCACACACCTCATTTTTTTTTTCTATTTTAACTTTTGTTCTCACCCTTAGTTTGAAAATAACATCTTCTATATTTATTTCTATAGACACTGAAAAAATTTCCTAAAGTCTACGAACAATATTTTTCCTTAGTTGTCATCCTCTAATAATTAAATATTTCTATTTTTATTTTTTTGTATAGATTAATAACTGGTAAGGCTAGCACCATATATATTATTTGATCAAAAAGGTATTACAAGGTTGTCTTGTGGCACAGTATATACTTCAGTCCTACATACATTCTAGGAGCTTTACTATACTACTCCTATCCTACCAACCTAACTTATACCTAGTTAATGACATACTTTCTACTAGTCTTCACTGGTTTCCTTGACTACTTGGCCCTTCTTCCCTTCGGCTTCCATGGCCCACGCAGAGTAGTGAACAGAGGATCGATTGCATCATATCCTGACCCCTGGGTTGCTGCTTCCTTGTGCATTCATTTAGCATGCGCCGCATGATTCTTCATTGAGCAGTCTAATTTGCACTTTTCGTGGGCCGGGCCATTTGCTATATCCTCCATGTTTCGACCATCATCCTCAACCCAATCTTCCCCTGAATCTGGTAGAATCGAGAGTGCTGGTTTGGAGTACTCCTCATCATCACTATCCATGTCAAATCCTTCCCTTGCCAAGTAATTTCCCAACTCTTCTTTTGACAATGACTCTATCAGCCCTGCCACCATCAGGAGAAAACTGAGATTCCTATCTATGTCCTCGCCATGCTCTGTTAGAGCCTATGGTTCAACCGTAGTCAGGATAGGGAATTTTGGAATAGGCCTTCCACCACTCCGCTTTAGCAAGTAGTAATGTTGCAGCATTGGAATTTGGCCTTGCTCGTCAATGTTGTGCAGAACTGCATCTATTTCTCCTAGGAAGGCATGCTTGAAGACTCGTTGATAGAGATTTTTAACCTCGGCCTTCGGCACTCCCTGGTGGATAGCAATTGCCAGAAACATTTTAGCTATATCTGTGTTGAGGTGGTGCTTGTGGTAAGACCAAATGAACTCTTGCCCCAGAACCGCTTCCACAACATGAATTACATACTTATTCTTAATCGTAAGGATACCACGAAGCCTTATATATGTGACCTCCCCTTGAAAAGGAACCATGGTGGTGGTAGTTTCCAGACACACCAGAGTATCCATTGCGTATCACCAACCTCATCGCCAACCTTTCTGAATGCTTTTTCTAGTGTGGTTTTTCACCCTTAGACTCGCTCTTCTTATAGCCAACTGAAATCCTTTACGAGCCTGCCTTCTAGGCATCAGTGCTTCACACGGATGAGCCTTACTAACGTCCTTCATTATCAAGGCCACCAACCTAATGTGACTATAATACACCTTGAGATGATCTGCAAGATTTGAAGGGACGTTTTGGCTGCCTTTTATGACGGTCGCTCGAAACCCCAGACGTACTTAGCATGCCAGTGCGAGTACCGATACCGCCACTAATGCTACTTCATTATTAAAGGTGTGACCCTTCCCATAGAGTTGGCTTAGTTGGCTCCTCCCAATCCGTACGACTCCGTAGCCACCTGCTTTGCTAGGGTATCGGCTGCAGTATTACCTTCATGGTATATGTGGCTGACACTAAATTCATCAAAGGATGATGTTAGAGTCCGTATTGGCTTAACCATCTTCTTAGTGTCCAATTTGGTGTGGTTTTGCACCTTATGGAATTCACTATAATTAGTGAGTCTCCCTCAAGATGCAATTTTGAGGCTCCAAGTTTTTTGCCTAGTTCGACACCACATAGTGCCACTCTAATTTATGCCAAATTGTTTGTTGCTTGTCCTATATTTTTTGCTTCTTGAGCTAGCACCTTCCCCTCAATATCTCAAGCCACATAGCCAATGCCAGCTACTCCCGAATTACCCAAAGAGGTGCCATCGAAGTTAATTTTTATCCACCCAGGTTGCGGATGTTGCCAAACTGTACCATGCCTAATTTTTTCCTTCTGTGGGGCCTTTAGATTACTTATAACAGGGGGGATATAAATCCCATCGAATTTATTTGAGAGTTCAATGTCTTTGTTGGAGACAAATTTTTTGGGGTAAGTAATGTTTTTTGCTGCATTGTTTGCAAGTTCTACAATTGCCTTAGTTATTCGCCCTGCTAAGTATTCTCTCCCCAGCAATTGCTCCTAGAAGATGCATCTATTTCGCTCCTTCCATAATTCCCAGCAAATTGTAGATGGAATTATTCACCATATGTTGCTGAAAATCCCTTTGTGTTGCTTAGTTGGCCACACCGCTAACCAATCCCAGAGGTTTGAAGCAAAAGGGGTAGGGAAATCTAGGATTTGGAGGATGTGTTTCCAACAATACTCCGCATAGGGGCAGGAGAGCAAGTGGTGGGATGCAGATTCTGCTTGATGTTTACACAATACACACCTGTTGGGACCCCTGAATCCTAACTTGGATATCCTATCCTGGGTTAGTATCCTCCCCTGAGATGCTAGCCATAAGAACACACCAGATTAAAGAGTTAGCCCATGTTTTCCTTTCCATCCTTTTTTCCTTGATTTTGTAACCCAGTTTTACTTTATATACCCCATCTGCAGATGCACTCCACCTCAAAACATCTTCCCCCTCATTGGCAAGGAAGGATCTTGCTTCCATTTTTCTTTTCAAAGCCTTTTTTTGTGCTTCAGGGGCATTAAGTGTGTCTAGGTTTTTCCAGCTCCATTTCTTAACACCATGCTCCCATATAAATCCTCCATAGTTATTTATCTTGTGACCCCACACTCTGATGTTTTCTTCCTTGATGTCCTCCAAACCCACCATGTTGTTTAATTTGGTGAAGCCATCCCATGAATCTTCCCAAAATGATGCCTTTCGTCCATCATGTACTTCCCATGAGACATGTTTGTGAATAATATCTCTGCATTCACAAATAAAGTTCCAGATTGCCGACCCTTTTGGAGGATTGAGTACCCTGATTATGCTTATGGGCTCATTTGAGTCAAGATATTTCCTCCTTAGGATTCTAACCCATTTATGGTTGCTTGTGTACATTTTCCAGACTAGTTTGGCCCCCATGGCCAGGTTCATTAACTTCAATTGCCTAATTCCTGCACCACCCGAAGCCTGAGGTTTACAGACCTTATCCTAGGCCAATAAGGGAATTTTGTTTAAGTCTTCCGGGCCATTCCAAAAGAACTTTCTCATAATTTGATTAAGTTGGTCTATTATACCCTCATGGATCTTTAGGCATGACATTGAATAGATGGGGATAACTGCCAAAACTGTTTTAACCATGATAAGCCTCCCAGCTGATGTTAACCATTTACCTTTCCATAGTTCCATTCTCTTTTTACAATTTCCTTCTACTCTATCCCAAAAAGTGAGGCGGTTAGCACCGGTAAAAGGTGGAATTCCAAGAAATCTCCCTGGGAGGTTGGCTAATTTGATACCCAAGATTCTTGTGAGGTCACATTGGAGGCTGATTTTATTTAATTATTCTTGATCATATTCCTTTATTAATTAAATAATTATTAAACTATTTAATTAATTCATTTTCTAATTTTTATTTTATCCTGATCGATTAATTGCGTCACTAATACCCCTTTCTTCAATAATTAAATAAATCATTATTTATTTAATTATTTATCTTTCATCACATGTCTGTAGTCAGATAATAATTATTATTTGACATTTTATTCTTCTATAATTAAATAATTGACGAAATTATTTATTTATGTGTCATTCTTCTCCTTTAAATAATTGATCCAAATCAATTATCCATGTCTAATTTTTATCTCCTCCTTTAATTAAATTTATGAATTTAATTAAATCTCCTCTCTCATTTCCTCCAAATAAATAATTTAAAATAAATTATTTATTTGCCACTTGTCATCCTCCTCCATTTTCGAATAAATAATTTAAAATAAATTATTTATCCCCCCGTTTTGGTCAAAGATCCCCTATCATTATTTCATGTCATATCCTGCATGTCTTGCATGTCTGTCATAGCCGTCAGTGTCATATCTTTTCCATGCATGGCATATTCTGGTTGCATTAATTTTCAACCGTAGATCTTGGCATCTTTCTAGAAACTCGATCTTGGCCATCCATTTCGTAACTTCCCTCTCATGAATCCTCATTTGTTGATCTTAGAGTATTTCTAGAAGATCAATCTCATCCATCCATTCGAATGGTTGTCTATAAAAGAAACCTTTCTCCTCCATTGTTGATTTAACAGTCATTTTGTCTCCAACTTTCTACTTACAATTTGCAGGTATTTGCACAAGTTAGACTACAAATCTAAGGGCAAAGATTGCAAAAGGAGAAATAGGAGAGCAAGAGAAGTGAATCAACTTCAAGCATGGGGAGTATTTTAGTTTGATGCTTTCATTTTACTCATGCATTGTTTGTTTTCTATTGTTTGGATGAGGTTAATAGCTTAGATTTGTGTTGACTGTCACTTAGTCTATTCAATTTTATTTTCCCCATCTTACAATTTCAAAATCAAATACTTTTCCACATTTAAATAATCACTCTTTTGATAATAAAATTATCAATCATTATTAGATATGATTTAAAACATTATTTTTCCATATTTAAATAATCCTTTCATGATAATAATTTTATCAATTATTATTAAATACCATTTAAAAAATACATTTAACAAAACAATTTAATTTATTTATATACTTTATATTTTATAAAATTAATTAATTTAATTATTATTTTAATTTCCAAATTTATTTAAATTACCTTGTAATCAATTTTTAATTTAATTAACTGCTTTAACAAGGTCATTAAAATATTAAGTTCACCACAAATTCAATAACACAATAAACAAAAAAATCCCATGTCATCATGAATAAATGACTTACTCGAATGTCAAGGAAGGCCAATATGGAGGGGCACTACACATCTAGGATGTGGTACCAAATTTTTGATTACTTTATGTTGGGACTAGGATTTTTTATATCAAAACCAAATTAGTGTATCTATTATAATATGAAAAATGATAATTTCCTTATTATCACATTATATGTTAATGATATGTTATTTTTTATAATGACAAGGACATAATTTATATAAATTAAAGTCTCAACTTTCAACATAGTTTGAGATGAAAGACTTAAGAGTTATTGAGTTCATCTTGGGCATGAAGATCAAAAGAGATAGATCAAACATAAAAGTTTGGTTGGGATAAAAAAAGTATGAAAACTCAACTTATAAAATATTTGACATAAAAGTTTATAAACCATTGTGTGTTTCTATTTTGGTGGGGGCCAAGTTATTAGTAGAGCAATATTTGACTTCTCATAGTGAGATTGAGGATATGGCTAGAGTACCTTACACTATTTTCATTAAGAGCTTAATGTATGCTATAGTTTGTACAAGACTAAACATTACCCAAGTTACCTCCAAGTACTCTATGCTTTATCATATTAATTATAAAAAGGGCTAGCATTTAGTGACTATTCATGGATTTATATATTTAGATTGTGTTGGGGATGTTGATAGTAGGAGATCAACTTGTGTATATATTTTCATTATGTTTGGTGGTGCAATTAATTTGATGAGTACTAAATAGGTTGGGGTCATTTTATCCATTACATAATTAGAGCACATGGTAGCTACTAATGCTTGTAAATAATGAATCTAGTTTAAATTTGTGTTCATATATAGACTAAGTCTTGGAGCTATTATAGGTCTATGTGGTAGTCAAAATATTAAAAAAATGTTGAATACCTTAACATTTCATGCAAGGATGAAGCATACTGGTGTTTAGAACTATTTTATTCATGACATGGTAGAGGATGGGAAATTGATACTATATAAAATTAAAACTTTGCATAATATTGCAAATACATTGATGAAGTTGTTGAGAATAGATTAGTTTAGGTGGTGCTATGAGTATATAGGTATCTTAGACCCTATCAATTAGTTGATAGTGTTTGTACTCCCTTGATCTTGAAAGGTTTTTGAAAAGTGGTAGAAGTTTAGGAAATGTCTCTGTAGAGAAGGAGGATTCGCTACTCATGAGTCTCTTTATTCTCAAGAGATTGCCAAGGGGTGAATTGTCCTAAACTACCTCGAGGAACAATGTGAGAGTTTTAGAATTTGAAAGAGTAGGTCACAAAGATTTTCTATACAAATTGGTGATCTCTCATGCAAAGGATGGCAACATGGAATAAGGATGAAAACATAGCATTCTGGCATCCTAGAGGCATGATGGTGTCTCGTATAAACCAAAAAGCGAGAATGTCATAGAAAATTGTAAAGTGGCTACTAGCAACCTGATTACTAGAAACTTCCAAAACATAGGAAAATAACAAAATGTGATAGAACTGAAATGTAGTAAAGTAAAAATGATAAAGTGAGATAATAAGAGATAGAAACTTCTCACAACAACCCAAGTAATGAAGCCTCCGGCATGTGAATATCTTCAATACTTGCATGCATAAGATCTAGAGAAATTTTTGGGGTTGTATAGGGGTTTGCCTTAATCAAACCCCCATTTTGGTGTTCCCACCTCCACATACAACTAAATAGATAAAGATAAATGAAAAAAGGAGTGATAAAAGAAATCCCCACTCAAGGAGAACCCGTATCACAAAATAGAGGTGATAAAATAAATCCTCGCTCGAAGAGGAAAACCCATATCATGAAGTAGAGATGCAACTGATAGGGGATGTGATAAATCCCAAGATGCTGAAAGGTGCAAGGCACAAGGTAGACATCACATGCAAGAAGCCAAATATGGAGACAAAGATATTTGCAAGAGCCAAGGGTGTTGCAAAGAGTGTTGTAAGAGCTTGAGAGTACTACTATAAAAAATTGTATGGAGTTATGCAAGCAATATAGCAAGAGAAAGAGAGGAGGAAAAGGTAGGAGCCAAAGCTAGAGAGAATCTAGAAGACCAAATGGATTCATGGAATGGATTTCAACCCCTATCTTCAATTCAAGATCTATCCTCAGTACAACAAGTTTTCTCTGCCTTATGGGGTAGTCGGTTGAAGGATTATATAGATAGCATTGATCCTCTTTCTGGGATAGTTGCATGGAAAGATTTTTATTCCCCTCTCATAACTTCCAGTTAGAAAAGTATGATTTTAAAATAGATGCAAGAGAGGGTTGTGTTCTTATCAGGAGCATCATATAGAATAATCTGGGTGCCTTCAAATGATGGGAATTACACAGTTAAGCAAGGTTATAAGTCCCTAACACTTTCAGAGGCTCATTCCCAATCACATAGAGTGTATTCTTTTTGTTGGGATTCCATGATCTTTCCTAAGGCTAGAAACTTTACATGGTTAGCTCTTCACAAAAGAATATTAACAAGTGATAGATTGAGCAAACTTGGATTGGTTGAACTGTTCAAGTGTGTTCTTTGTCAAGCAGTCAATGAAACTATTGACCACTTATTCTTGGAATGTTCTTGGGCACAAGAATGTTGTTAATTTGTCAAATCAAAATTGAATGTTTCTTTTACATTGCCACCCACCCTATGGGATTTTTTTACTTCCTGGCCTATTTTATATAATTCCTCCTTCTTTTCTTGTATTTGGAGAGTAGTACCTACCCTGGTAGTTTTGGGCTTGTGGTGGGAGAGAAATAAAAGGATATTTAGGCAGCAATCCCAACCAGTCAGGCAAGTAACAACAAGATTGAGCAAACAATCTCTGAGGTTGTAGTTTCATATGTTCAAAGGAATAAGAATGTATCCTTAGTGTTTCAAATTGGGATAATTGGATACTTCAAAACTGGAAAGCAATACACCTTCCTTTTAAAGGCTCTCAAAAGATTCAATTGCAAACCAAAACTGACAGAAGAATAGTCATATGGCAGCCTCCTTCAAAGGATTTTTTTAAGCTTAATTTTGATGGGGCTTCAAGGGGCAACCTAGGAGTGTCTAGAGCTGGCATAGTCATCATAAATTGGAAAGGTTCACACCTAGTAGCTAAGGCAGTCTATCTCTCAAGTTGCACTAATAACATGGCAGAAAGTCTTGCTCTGCTTTATGGACTGCAAGTTGCAAAGGCTATGAATATTCATAGTTTACACATTGAGGGGGATTCTTTGATAATAATCAATGATTACAAAGTGAGATTGATCCATAATTAGAAGCTTAAGTATATTTTGTCTAAGTTTTGGCATATTCGAGATTCTTTTGAGGAAGTTCATATATCACACTCATATAGAGAAGGTAACAAATTAGCTAACAGAGTGGAAAACATGGGTTGTGATGGTGAAAATTTTGAGGTCAATGGGAATGGGAAGCTGACAGATAATTTTCCTCACTTGATAGCTCTACCTAATGAGGATGGGAATTATAGTAATTCTTAAAAATCATGCATCAGGAAGAAAGCTCAAAGGGTCAAAGTGAAGAGTGTCATTGTTTGTTGAGTTGGTGTGACAAATAGGACGTGAGATGTGAAGGAAAGTTTGGTCGCGTTGGCTTGCCAACAAGGATAGATGAGGTGGGTTGGTCTTTTCAGGGGATGAAGTATGTTTAATGATTACGGCCCTTCATCATCAGGTGTTAGTGGATTTGAAAGCCACATTACATGCATTGATTATGACAGTCATGTCACTCCTTGTACAGGTTGGTCAAGCAAGTCATCTTTAATTCTTTCTATATGGAGAATGATTACAACCATTTGATATTAGGATTTCAGCGGAGTTGACAGGTTCACCTCAAGCATAGAATACGATAGTTGTGTCCTCCATTGAACAGGTGTTGGCACATCACAAAATGAGGCTACTAATCAGTTTTCTATATGCTTCACCACAAGCAAACCTTGAACCTATATCCAATTTCGCAGCCACAATACAACATAATCTCTTATAATAAATTATCTGAAGATATGCACATGGTTTTTACTGGCTATAAAGGAGGGTGGGTGTTAAGTGTCATCAACCTGCAGAGTTGCAAAATTATAATTCCTATAATTCTAGCTAGGTGAATAGAAATAGCATAATGGCATTCAAGCCTTGGAATTTAAGGGTGTGCATGGAGGTGCAACAATGGGAGCTTCCTTTTGAGGAATATCTCTCTCATGACTATCTAAAAGTAGTCTTTAATTTATCTTGCCCTAGAGTGGAGGAAACTATTTGCACCATCCTTGGCACAGAGATTACAAGCCCGCGAGCGAGAAGGATCATATTTCCTTCATAGGTGCTCTTTGTGCTCTTGTCTAACATAATGGATTTGCTGCAATCCTATAGGGAGTTAGTTTTTATTTCTAAACAATTTTTCAAGCCCTGTTTTCTCCGTAACAATGCCCTGTTACTCACAGTTCAAAAATACAATGTGTTTACTAGGGAAGGGGATATAGGTGGCTTATTCCTGAGAGACTTTGTTTATCATCATTCGGGTTTTGAGGTGATTTATGAGTCCATTAAATTAGCCCTGCAATACAAGAGTGATAGAAAAATATTAAATGCTTTAAGGAAGAACTGTAGGTCAGTCTATTTGAACATGCATAGGGAAATTAAGGACAAGTATTATGCAATCTCTTTTCTCAGGGCTCATGATCCTCACTCTCTGATAAATTCTAGTGGACTAGAAGAACGTGTTTCTTTACTAGCCCAAAATGTGGGGCATACGAAAGGTCAAGAAATTGCACCAGCTCCAAAGGTGGTTTGTGGTAATTTTCAAGGGTTTATATTGGAGGTAAAGATGGGCTGAATGGAAACAACACCATTTGGGCCATATGGCATGGAGACTGGTCGAGAATTGGGATCATTTGTTCTTCCTTGGAAAAGTTGGGACCCTCCAATCTCAAATGTTTTGGGTGCAAACCAAGGCTTCAATGGTCATAAGTGGCTTGAACTTTGTGACCCAATTGCAACAAATGTCCCAGTAGAAGGTCAGGGTCCAGTATTCACAGGTGGCCAAATCAGTGATAGCCAGTAGCAGAGGATGCTCCAGTGGGTTGTGCAGATGCAAATGATGCTCTTATGGGTCGTGGCAGTCAAGTTGGAGAAAGCTCTGAGGCCCAAGGAGAGAACTCAATTTAGTTGGCTTCTATGGAGGAGTAAAGAGGGAGGAATTCTATCAATTACAGTGTTTTTTGGGTAGCATATGGAATGTTTGTAATATCATCTACTAGAATATGCTAAGTAGTGAAAGCTAGAAAGTATAAGTTAGTTTTTGTATATGTGTTTGAAAGTATAAGACAGTTTTTGAATATGTGCATGAAAATGCTAAACTTGGGACATCAAGCTCTCTTATAATACACCTCCTATATAAATATTATTCCTATTATATATAAATATATGGGTTTAATGCCTTTTCTTTTTAAAAAAAGAAGCTTCTCGAGCCATTACAAGGTGTCCCCAACCGTTACCATTGAAAAAACTTACTGACAAGTGGCAAACATGCTCGAAGGTAGATTTTTAACATTGATATGGTGTATGATGCTAGTGTGGCACGTAGATTTTCACATGGTGTGCTAGTATCAAACACATCATGCTACAAAATGACACAAATCGAGAAAAGCACAAGGTTCGATATGAAGTTGATGTGCAAAGGTAGCCACTAAAAAGGGGTCCTTGAGCATCTTGAGAAGGGAAAAGGATGATGTAGGGGCTAAAATGAGTCTACACAAGTGCTAGGGGAGTGGACACCAAATATGATGCAATAATGTATGTGAAATTGCAAGGAGTGTAATTTTATGACATTACATTTTTCCCCCACTTTAGTGGGCATATGAATCTACACTAATATGCATGCTAAAGGAAATCTACTAAACGTAAATAACATCATGTGCCAAAAGGATACTATAGAGGAGGTAGATATCTCTTCAAACCACGGAAGCATGCCCCTAGGCTGAAGACCTACAAAAAAAATGCATTAGACAAGAAAGACTTGCACAAGACAACAATATTAGAACACAAAAAACTAAAGGATTTGGGTTAGCAAAGTGAAAGAGACCTCAATGTAAAAGGTTGTCTTAATACTATGTGTCATCCCCAAATTAAGAAATAAAACATTTAGAAGAATTCTAAAATGGAGAGAAGAATGTAAGGATTGATTTCTTCAAGAGAGGAATGCACCCAAGAGTTAGGGAAGCAACCAATGTCAAAGAGAGAAAGAGAATATACTCAAGATGAAGGAGATTCAGATCTTCGATCTGATATATACAATTTTAGAAGAGAAGAGAGAAAAGAAAAGAAAAGGCTCAAGATATAGTGGGAAGGAGGGATAAAAATTCCAAGAGAGATGGCTCCACAGGCACTCTCTCTTGAGGAGGTTTGAACAAAGGACTCCATAGCTCCGTGGAACTACGAAGTTGAACAAAGTACACTGAAGGCCCGCACGCTAATGATGGAAAAATCTCGTAGGATGTAAGTGTCTCATAGGCCCATAGACCTACAAGAAGGCAACCCCCAAGTTCTCTCTCATGAAGGAATCCCAATGAATTAAGCACCTTACA
The DNA here is from genome assembly GCA_007115665.2 of Sequoiadendron giganteum. Taxonomy (NCBI): domain Eukaryota; kingdom Viridiplantae; phylum Streptophyta; class Pinopsida; order Cupressales; family Cupressaceae; genus Sequoiadendron; species Sequoiadendron giganteum. Next base: position 424,981,260 of record CM021104.1, read on the forward strand.
TGCCCATAGACCTGCAAGGAGGCATCCCCCAAGTTCTCTCTAATGAAGGACACCCATTGGAAGGGGACTCCACAGATTCATACTAGAAAGTGGCTTCATAGGAGCACCTACAAAGAAACATGTTAATATATAGACTAAACATGTTATAATACAAAAATCCACACAAGAAAGCAAGCACGCAGTCACACAGACAGTCCATAGTTTGAAATATTTCAAAGAGGTCCCTTGGAAACCATTCAAAAGAAAAGGGGTCCACTCGAGGGATGCATAGTTTGAAAAGATAGATCTAGTTGGGCTGCCCCCAAGCTAGATGTCATAGAATTCATTCAAGAGAAAATGTTTCAAAGCGGTTCCCTCAGGCACCCTTCAAAAGGAAGAGGGGTCCACTCAAGGGACGCTTCATTTGAGAGACATAGAGAAGAGAGGGGGTCCTTTAAGAGGGACACACATCTCTAGAAAAATTTATCATTGCCCCCAATATACAGGGGAGGAAAACCATGCAAGACACTTAGAACATGTAGGATAGAGGTAGACCTCAATATCACTTGTTATTTAAAGAAGAGGTAGGTGCATCAGCAAATAAATGAGTGATGGCACCTGAATCAAGAAGTGGTTGTATTTTATCCTTCAATGCCTTGCATTCACTAGTGGAATGGCCAGACACTTAATGGTATGCATAGAAAGAATATTTTACTTTATCATGCTTATGAAATTTCTTACGTGTAGGAGGAGGAAGAGTACTTAAGCGGGATTTAAGAAGATGCAATAAAATATGCTCTTACTTAGACAAAGAATGAGGAGCAGGAAGCAACCCTTTCTCTTATGAAAAAGAGTTTGACTACTCACAAGAAGACACAAAGATAGAAGATAATAGAGGATCTTCATAAAGAGCATTATTCCAGCAATGGGGTCACACTCTTCTACGATATCATCATCAACTTTCTTGATAGGACTACCAGCATTAACCTCTTTGACAGAGGTGTGATCATCTTCCTTAGAAGTAGGGGGATCAGCATCAAGGACATTAAAACTATTGCTCACATTACCCCGCGATGCAGACGAATAACCATCTTTGATAGTGGGTGTGGATGATGTTATCAGAAGGTTTAAGTGGATCAGGTCAAATTTACTTCCTCCAATGAAGGATTCTATAAAGTCTAAAGAACCCCAATCATCACCAAGACATCCATTCTCTTGATATGAGGTAGAAGGAGTGGACTTAAGATTTCTTACTTTAGAAGGATCTTCTTTAGGGACATCTATCTCAAGAGTATCCTTTGTAGTAGGTACTACTGGAGTAAACATTGACACATTAGAATACATTGAGGGAATAAGAGTAGGCACAACCAAAACGTGACCAGCAACTTCCATTTCACATAAGTGCATAGCTTCAGGTTCAGCCCTGACTATGACTACTCAATTATTACAAATGAAATTAATAGATTTATGTAAGGTAGATGAGACTACACCCATAGCATGAATCCATGGTCTACCAAGAAGAAGGTTATATGGTAATTTTTCTGACATAACATATACAAGGGTGGGTATGGTAACAAATCCCAAACTCAAAGGAAAGACTACTGTGCCTAAGGCTTGTTGACCAACATTATGAAACCCATGAATGTCGACAAAAGAAGCATTAAGAGAAGATGAATCAATATTAATCTTAGGCAATAGATCAATTCTACATACATTAATTACTAAACCAGCATTAATGAGAGTACATCTAATGCCAATATTATTAATGTTAACTATAATCATCAGAGGATCCACTTGCTTCTATACTTCTAAAGGTGGTATTTCTTGTGGATAGAATGTAATATTCAAAAAATCTACATGGATATGAGCTATAAACACATTATCATTCATTGACCTAGCAGAAGAAGGAAAGAGGATCTTTTGCAAGGCTTCTTGAAGCATACCTTGATAAACCAAAGAAAACTGAAGTAAGTCCCATAGTGAGATCTTAGTCAAAGTAACACGGAGTTGGTCAAGAAGATCATAATTATTACCGGGTGCTTTAGTCATAGGTTTAGGAGCTTGAAGAAGGGTTGGTTTTTTATTCATTCTATTCTTATAAGTATGTGCTACCGCTCTATAAGAGGGAGCCTTAGAAATATGAAGAGAATCACTATCAAGTGGAACACCATTAATAGAACAAATCCTTTAAGGAGAAGGAATAGGTGGAGTTAGGTAAATGACCAGTCTCTTAGGCCTTTGAGGGGCACTAGAGACATAGATTACATTTACAAAATCATCACAACTAGTGGAATAATTATTTGAAGGAATATTCTCAACATCAATCCAGAGAGGATCAAATGTGAAAGGAGATTCATCATTCGCTAATGCATCATCTCTAGAGGAGAGTTCATTGGAATAGAGAAGAGATTCATTATTCACTAATGCATCATCTCTAGAAGAGAGTGCATTGGAATGAAGAGAAGGTAGAGTAATGTTAAGAAAATTATCAATGTTTTCATCTTCTTACAACAAGATATCCTTCAAATCAAGAGGAGTCTCATGAAAAGGATCAAAGATACAAAGTGACATGGGAAAAGCCAAGTCACTATCATATGCATGAAATGGAACATAATTAACACTTTCAATAAAACTATATGCTAAACTCATAAAAGAGGATGTTAAATTCATTTTGGTAGTGAAACTAAGAAAAACTAAGAATCCAGGTTTTCTATTTTTTTCAATATTTTATAGGTTCTAGTAATTTGCATTTTTGGAGGTCTTTGGAGTAGAATTTGGGGTCAAAACTTGTGTTGGTCCTTAAAATTTGATAATTGAAGGCATACTATTTTAGGGATTGAATTATTCTCTTGGAGACCTTTCCAATGATGTAAATGGTTCTCAATTCTAAGCACCGAGTCAAAAGTTATGACCCCACCAAGTTGGGATAAATAAATTCCTAGTTTTGTGATTCACATCAAGTTCACCAAAATGTAGAGAAGGGGGATTCGCTACTCATGAGTCTCTTTATTCTCAAGAGATTCCCAAGGGGTTAACTTCCCTAAACTACCTCGAGGAACAACGTGAGAGTTTCAAAATCCGAAAGAGCAGGTCATAGACATTTTCTAGACAAATTGACGAGCTCTCGACCAAAGGATGGCAACACAGAATAAGGATGATAGTATGGCGCATTGTCATCCTAGAGGCACGTTGGTGTATCGTATGAACCAAAAAGTAAGAATGTCATAGAAAATGGCAAAGCGGCTACTAGAAACCTCCAAAACATAGGAAAATAATAGAATATGATAGAATTGAAATGAAGTAAAGTACAAATGATAAAGTGAGAGAATAAGAGATAGAAACTTCTCACAATAACCCAAGTAATGAAGCCTCCAACACGTGAATATCTTCAATACCTGAATGCATAAGATTTGGAGAGATTGTTGGGTTGTATAAGGGTTTTCCTCAATCAAACCCTCATTTTGGTGTTCCCAGCTCCACTGACAGCTAAATAAATAGAGAGAAATGAAAAAAGGAGGGATAAAAGTAATCCTCACTCGAGGAGGAGAACCCGTATCACAAAATAGAGTTGATAAAAGCAATCCCTGCTCAAGGAGGAGAAATTGTATCACAAAGTAGAGATGCAACTAATAGGGGATGTGACAAATCCCAATATGCTCAAAGGTGCAAGGCTTAAGAAACAAAAGAGGGAGACAAAGATAGTTGCAAGAGCCAAGGGTGTTGCAAAGAGTGTTGTAAGAGCTTGAAAGTGTTGTTGTAACAAGTTGTATGGAGTTGTGGAAGCAAGATAGCAAGAGTAAGAGAGGAGGAAAAGGTAGGATCCAAAGCTAGAAAAATGTAGAAGACCAAATGGGTTGAAAAGATGACATTTAAGGAAAAGAAGCTTCTCGAGCTGTTACAAGGCATCCCCAACCGTTACCATCGACAAAACTTGCTGATAAGTGGAAAACATGCTTAGAGGCAATCATTTGAATATTGAAATGTCACAGGATGCTAGTGTGGTGCACAAACATCTACACAACATGCTAGTGTCTAGACACATCACGCTACAAAATGACACAAATCAGGAAAAGCACAAGGTTCGATGCGAAGCTGGTACACGAAGGAAGCTGCTAAAAATGGGTCCCTGAGCATCTTGAGAGGGAAAAAGGCTAATGCAGGGGCTAAAATGAGCCTACACAAGTGCCAGGGGAGTGGACACCAAAGCGGATGCAAGAATGTATGTGAAATTGCAAGGGGTACAATTTCACAACATTACAGTCTCAACCTTGCTCATAATGTTAATTCTCAACACCTTCTAACATTGCATCTTAATTCCATGTCAAAATTTCCTCATTAATATTTAATTCCCATTTTAATTTAGCACCACTAATTAATTAAATAATTCATATTATTTGGTTATTTAGTGAAAAAATTATCTATTTATTTCAAAATAAATAAATAAATCCATAATAAAAATCTAATTAAGAACTCATTTTATCATAACTTATCCATGATTATCTCTTATTTTAATTCCATGCACAACTACTTAGTTAAAACAAATAAATAAAAATGACTAACTACCCTCACCCATTTTAGAGCTCACTAACGAGCCCTCATAACTCTATCTTGACTATTATTAGTTAGTGAATATTATCCACTCACCTCAATCAATATCCATCATTCATTAAAAATAAATTCTTCATCATTCACATCCTCAACCAAACATATATAAATCCAACACAATCCTTCATAAAAATATATGATCTTTAGAGCTTGACAAATACATTTTGCATAAATCTTGTATGAATTGTTGAGAAACTGTATGTATTACATCTCGAGAAAATCAACTTCAATAAAGATGGTTTTGAATTGATAATATTTTTCATGCATTTTTGTTTAACTCTTTTTTTCTCAATATAATATTATGTTTGATTAGATTTAAAAGGTTTAATATTGTTTTAATATCTTTGCATGTTGTTCTAAAACTTACATATACATCTGGGATATAGAGTTCAATTTAAAAATATACATATTGTATATTGTTTTACGTCACTTCCAAATGTTCCCATGTATAGATCTCTTTGAGATCCAAAATTTTTAAAAAATAGTCTCAACAACCACCCAAATAAAAACTTATGGCCTTAAAAAGATGGACCTTTCACATTAGAAATATAAAACATCTATGACACAAAAAAGAATTATAAGAGGGAGTCACACTTATTGACCAACTTATGATGTGTTATGACATTTCATAAGGATTATTTGAATGGAGATATGTAGTCAAAATAGAATTTCCAAAATTATGAGTGGATTATGAGGGACTTATGGTAGATGGAAGGAATGTGTTAGTTTAGCTTGTTGACTCATATTGGGATTTGTGCCTTTGATTTATAACTAAGGATTTGGGTGTAAAATTTTAGGTGGTTCTAGATCATGGTTTATAATTACCATTTGATAATTTCATGTGTATTTCTCATATTTATCAAGTACTCGAGATGGACGTTTTGATAGCGAATTATTATGTTGCTAGAATTACTCCAGATCTATTGTTGGGGATACTCTTATAAAGGATTAGAATCCACAAGTGTATTGTAACCTTTGATCACTAAATAATAAATTATTTCTTTGGAGTGTGTTTTTATCTCCAAAAAAGGATTTCCCTACATAAGTCACTCTATCAAGTTATATTGTTTTTATGTCTATTTTCTTGTAACTATGTAATTAGGTTTTTTCACTTATCTCTCTCATAGATTAGTTTAGGAAGTGTATTTTTTACCTCTATTTCATTTTACCCTATTGGCATTCTTCTAGTTGAGTTAAAAATAATTTATCCACTTTATTACAATATAAATTATATTGTATTTTACCATATACATTCAAAACATGTTTTTGTGTTTGAGTATTCTTGTTAAAATCAAATGTTCCCCCTACACAAACTCTATATCTTGATAAAATAGCCTTTTATTTGGATTGTATTATGTCTTTTCTAGTAGATTATTTCTATCTATTCCCATATGTTGGTATGTCCATCTTTTCAGTTTTTGGCCTTATGCATCTTTGTGCTTAATACGCTAAGAAATTTTGACTTCATATAAAAAACTTAATACATTGGTGTAAATAGTCTAGATTTTTTTGGTTATTAATAATTAGTATCATATCAGCTTAAACCCATCTATTTTTGTCATCATGTATAAACCATAAGGTGGTAGAGGGAAAAATTTCTTAGGTGGTTATAAATTCATCTTAAAACTGGATTGCATAGAAATTTCCCTTATGTATTGAGTCATTACCACCAAAAATAGCCCAACTTAGTTTATTAGCACAAATAACCCTATATTTTTATAAAAACTATTCATGCAAACATGAACCTACCCATTGAGACATTATATTACATATCCCACCACATTACATTGTGTGTTTACTTATCGTGTATTGTCATAGAAAAAGATATGTGTACATTCACCTCACTTATATTTTTCCTCATAAGTCCTATAGAACTAAGTCAATGGTTATATTTTGAGAAGGCCCACTAACCTTTTGCTTCCATGTGGAATCCCCATGATCTTTGTGTTAAATTTATTTGAATACATTGAATCTAATGGTACTATCTAATAAGCACTCAATAAATTGATGCAATCAACCCCACCTACCTCTACTTGGTTTCATCAACTTTTTAACTGAATGCCTCACTAAAATAATTTTATATTACCATGTTTGATGACTTCAAAATTAATATATAGGTTTACAGCTCACATTTGGGCCTACCAAATCAATCTTTCCTTTTTTAAACAATATGCCTATTTTATTTCTAAAAAAATTTCCACATGGCTAATTCTTATTCATTATGTGAGGAAATTCTCTTTATATTAAGTTTAAGTCTTTATTAGAAACAACATTTGGTGACTTAAAAATTCATATATAGGCTTGTACTTCACATTTGAGCCTGCCATATCAATCCTAACTCTTGTAAAGTATATGCATATTTTCTTTCTAAGAACTTTTATACATAGCTAATTCTTATTCATTATGCAAGGAAATTCTCTTTACAATAAGTTTTAGTATTTGTTAAAATTTAACTTGATGCAACATGATATCACATTCTAATAGATATTTGGGTTCTATTAAATCATTGAAAACTATAATTCACACTATCTTTAAAAGCTTAACCAGTGTTTGAGTTGTCCTATTTTACCATGGATATGAGAATCACCATTAATGAGTCTTCCATATAGCCAAGGCATCCCATTTATATTGAACTATAATGTGAACAAATTTATTCTCTTGATATCAAGCATCTACCATACCCTAGCATACAACTATATTCAAACTAACAAAATAAAATTCTACAAGATCCAACAAATTTGTCAAGAGTTTCATCGAAACCCTAAGGATGCTGCATAATAATAGCAATAATTTTCAATATCTAGTTCAAGTATTTTATACTAGGTGAGTTAAATTTTGTATCTCCATATATTTTCTCTCAATATATAAATTTATATTATGTTAAGATTGGGCTACTAGATCATATTATTGTTACTTCTATCATATTGGATATCATTTATGTTATTTTATGTAGTTGAATCTAAATTATTTTAAAACCTTCATCACACTTATTTATTTTAGAACCACCAAGATGTCATCCAGGTGAAAATTCTCATGACTTGAACAAGTTGATCCTATGGGAAATAAAAAAAAATTTAAAAATATAGGAAAGGAATTCTTAAAATTGACTAGCTTGAAGACAATGTGGTTGAAATTTGAGACCCTAAGACATTCAAAAGTGGGTTGAGTTTATTGATGCTATTATTTAATAAGTTAATTGGCTAAATTATCATTTTCAATTTGTCGAGGTTTGACCTTGGGAAGGTGGAAATGTCAAATGTCTTTGTTATCCCAAAGCTAGTTAAATGGAGTACCAAAATATCTAATTTAAAGACTTGTGTTTTCATGGGTGTGCAAGGTAACAAGCTATTCACTATGAACAAATATAAATTCCAAGTAGTGTTCCATTTAGATGCTAACTCAAAGAGTGTAATTGTTATATGAATTTTTCCCCAAGAGAAGAGAAAGTTATGAAATAACCTTCACAAATAAAAGGGGAGATAGAAAATAAAGAACATTATGATCCTTTGGTTAAAATATAGAATAATTAAAAATATTTATATAAACCCTTTTTAAAATGGGAGGAATAAATATATTTATTAAATAATTTAAAGGTAACCTTTGTGAAAGGGTGTGGTGATTTGGAAAATACCCCTTAAGGCTTAAATAAAGAATTCATGTGAGACTTGGAAAGGGACACAAAGATCACTCAAGGAATAAAAAGGTGGTTTGGTGAGCTATGGGCATGGAAGAAGGGGCACACAATGTGTGTCCAACTTGGGGTACAATGACACCCGAAATTACATTGGTCTGATCTATTGCTTGGGGAAGCGTATGTGTTGGTTTTCTATAAGAACCGGGTCCTCCTAGAGTGTGCAATAGCTATGAGGACCAAGAGCATTGTGTTGAAGATTGTATCAAATGGTTGTCATTAATGTTATCAGGTTGTCATTGATGTCAACACAGTATTGTATGTATGACTCATTTATCAGAAGTTATTTCACATTGAAGATGACCATTATATATGGTTTGGTGTGTTGGTCTTTAGGTCTGGTTCCTATCGTGTGACAAACTATGATTCGAATATTTGAATATATTGGTTGACTTATCATGTATAGTACTTTATGGATGTTTGGCCGACCTAATTGATGAATTATATATATATATATATATATATATATATATATATATATTCATATGTGTCTCTCCAGAATACAAAGAGATGTGAGGTTATGCAAGAAGGATATAGAAATAGAAAAGGGTGTGAAACAATAGACCAGAATAAGCAAAGTAGGTGAAGATAATAAGTGTGTGATCAAAGAAAAATTATTGAGTGATTACTCATATACAATACTACCATTACAGAGCTTCATCTGGAACTGAATTCAACACAAAAAAGGTGTAATTCATCAATCCAGTTTTGGCAGTAAGCCATAAATTTTGTATTCTAGAAGTGAGCCATCTTCTTTGTATCTCTGTGGCAGTGAGCCCTCTAGGTTGTAGCCCTATGGATAGCGACTTCTCATCTCAGGCATTAATCCTTATCTCAGGCAATGAGCCTTTTATAATCGATTTTGATACTCTCTATAGTATGAGCTAATCCTCACCATGGTTTTTCCCTCATTGGGTTTTCCACGTAAAAATGGTGTTACTGTGTTTATGTGATGACTTCCAATTCTTACATTTATTAATAAATTATTTATTTTATATTTGGATTTAGTTCCAGTAAAAGGTTAAGGAATTTAAGTTGGTGACAACTTATTCACCCCCCTCTCATTTCTCCTATTCAATAATTGGTATTAGAGCGAGGTCCTTTGGAATAAGTTCAATAGCTTGAAGGAGATCTTGGTAGGTTGAACTAAATGATGAAGGGATCTAACTTAGATGAAGAATTGAGAACAGAGACATCAGAGTCTGAGAATGAAGATCTAAAAGAAAATGTCAAGCAAGTTGGTGAGTGTATTTAGAAACTAAGAAATCAGATCCTGAAATTTAAGTTGAAGCATAAAGAAGTTTATGAGGAACTAAAAGAAGCAAAGGAGACTGCTAAAAATCTAAGGATGAAACTTGAAGAAAGAAAAAGAGTACAAGAGAATCCAAAATTGGAAATTGGACAAGGCAAAGAAATTATCAATCAAAAGACATAAAAATGTGACAAGCTAGAATAGGAAGTAGTAACTCTTAAATCTGAACTGGAAAAGGCAAAAATTTTTGAAGAAAAATTCAAGATAAGTTCTAGATTTCTTGATGAATTGATTTCATCTCAGAAGCCTATAAAGGATAAAGGTGGTCTAGGACTCGAAGATGGACAAAGATCAAAGACTAATTGGTGTAGGGGCACCAAGTCCATTTTTGTGAATTTGGTCAAGCAAGGTCATTTGTTAGGTTTTAGGTGTGTTAATTCTTTTTTTGATGCAAATAAGGTCATAATAGACCATTGAAGTTATAATTGGAGTCATTTGAATTCATATTGTCATATTTTGCAATATTATTAAAAGTTGTCATATGTAAAAGTTGAAAGAATGCACTAAATGGAAGTTGAAGAGTCATATATTCAAGAAGTTGGTTAGGGATCAGTGTTTTTGGTTAGTTTTAGTGTTTCAAGTTTAAAAAGGCATGGAAAGGGATGAGGAAAGGTTGGAATGTCATTTTTGAAGTTGAATCAATAATGGAACACTATTTTTCCTTGCATTTTATTGGTAATTTGTTGTTGCAGATCTCTGTATGGGTCTTTATAATGCAATAATGACCTAAAAGCTCTTTATTTCGATGGAGGCATGAACTTAGAAGGTTTTTGTTTTTGATTGATTGGATTTCATAAATAAATAAGTTTTTTATTGTCATTTTTCTGTAGGCGGGTCTATAAAACCCTGTTTGAGGGTTTGAATGTATAAAAATGGTTTTTTAAGCCATTCCACCTGGTGTATCATGCTAAAACTTGGTGGAATGGCACAAATATCTGTAGGTTTTAATTTTATATAGTTGGTATGAGCAGGGATGAGAGTTCTAAGGGAATAATTTGGTGCCCTAGTTGCATTTACATGAGTTTTGGGCGTGTAAATGATGGCTAGGAATAGGAGTTTGATGAAATTACAGAGTTAAAGGATGGGAGATGGTTGGAATAGCATAGGAAGACCCTAAATAGTGTGTTTTATTTTTTTGTGAACAAATTTGAGGCTGGGATTTAGTATTTTCAATAAACCCTTGGGTAAACAAGCCAAAATAGATTAGGTAGAGTAGTGATAGTGTAGGACAACAATTTTCAAGTGTTGGTTGATGATTAAATTTGTTACATTAGACCTTATGTGACATGTGAAGACTAATGGTGTGGATTTTTGGTGTTTGGAGATTGTATTTCTTATAGATGCTTTGGAAAAGTGGCCTAATTGGCCTAGTTTTTGGCATAGAAGACCTAATTTGGTGAACTTGGTCCAAAGCAACCCTAGCCAAAAATGAGATATGTTAAATATAAGCCTATTGGGTGTCTGAAAAGGTGTTGGTTTTGTGGAGAAACAATCTTCTCTAAAATATATACTTGAAGATATAGGTTTGGAGGCCTAGAAGGGAAAACAAGAGAGTATGTGCAAACCACTTTTGTTGGGGTCTTGAGGCTTGAGTGGTGATTGAATTATGTTGAATTGTTTTGGTTGATATTATTCCACCCCTACTCTACATCAGGTGGTATCAGAGCATAGGTTTTGATTGAAAGTAGGAAAGTGAATGAGAATTGGCATAAGCAAGATGCCTCCAAAGAACAATCCAATAGCCAAAGAGGTTAAAGAGCTGAAAGAATAGATGCTCTATAAGGAATCTCAAGAAGCAACCCTAGTTAGAATAGCAGCCCTGGAGAAAAACCAAAGAAGAGATGTGGTTAGTGGTGACCAAAGTGATAAGGAGGATGAGGGTGAGAGTGAGAACCCTCCAGTAGGAGTCTATGAAGAAGAGGAAATGGACCCTGAAGAAGCAAGAATGGTCAGGATGCTAAAGTTTGTCAAGTGGGGTAAATCTCCAAAGGTGAAAGTTGAAGTGTCTATGTATGGTGGAAATATGGACAGTGGGGAAGTTTTGGCTTGGATAGATGCTTTGGACAACTTCTTTGAATTTGAAGAAGTAGAAAAAAAGAAGGTGAAATTTGCTAAAACCAAGTTGAAGGGCCCTACCATAACATGGTGGAACTATGAACAAGATGAAAGAGTAAAGAAATCCAAAGTAAATATAAATTCATGGGATATAATGGTAGCTAAGGTGAAAGGACAATTCCTACCTACTAATTATCAAATTCAGACATTTAGAAAGTTGCAGAGCCTAAAGAGTTGTACATCATGGCATATACTGAGGAATTCCATAGGTGAAGCATTAGAGTAGGACATGTAGAGAATGAGAGAGAAAAGGTGGCAAGGTACCTAAATGGCCTAAGGTACAAAATTCAAGATGAAATTAGTCTCACTACACCTAGGATAGTTGAAGATTTTTTTCAATTGTTTGTCAAGGAAGAGGACGGGATAAAAAGAAGGCAAGAAAGACAAGGAAGAGGAAGAGGTACAAGGCAAACCTATGAAGAATAAGAAGATACAAGAAAAAACAAAGACCAAGTTGTAGGTTGTTTTAGAGGCTTTAGAGGAAGATTTGGTGGAGATAGAGGTGTTGGATGTTGTGGTTGTGTTGCTGATATGTGGTTTTCATTGGTGTCAACACTATTAGCATTGATGATTCTAAAGGCTGTATATGTCGAGGATATTGAGAAAATTAAAATAAATATGTTGCAGGAAATCTATGAAGTTGTGATGATCATAATGGTGGAACTTTTGTAATTTATTATTCAGAAGTCATGCATTAAAGGGTTTTTTTCTGGGCCTATCTAGTACGTTGTCTAGAAGTTCAAGAGGTGCACATCAAGATTGGAGAAAGTTATGAGTTTTTGAGTTCCTACAGTTATTCTTTTATTGTAGAAAATGTTCTTGGAAGAAGAGAATGAAATTTTGGTAAATTGAGTTGTTGTGTATGTTGTTGTGATGATCAGTGATGTTTCTAGATCATGCTTTATCATTATGGTACGTTTGCATTGATCGATGTAATCGTGATCAAAGATTTTTCATTTGTGTATTAAATTTTTCATATTCTTGGCCAAAATAATGGTGGTAGCATGTTGTGGATCCTTATGGATTAATTTTTAAATTGTTTTCATGTTTGAAGATGTTGATTTAGGTCTTCATTATGTTGTGACTATCTTAGGTTGGTGCGCATTGAGATTTTTTCATGAATTGGGTTGACAGTTTGTAACTCATTTATTCTTTATTTGTGGCCAACAGAGTTGTTAATGTAAATTCATGTAGCAGATATATAAGAGCAATTTTTTCTTCATTTTGAAGTGTGCAAGGTATGCTCAGTGAAGGTATATGAAGTGTGAATGTGAAATGTGCAAACAAAGATCAGATCATTCGATTTCATAACAGAGTGTGAAGAAGATTGAGCGAAGTGTGAAGAAGAGTTTGTGCCTAACCAAAACTGTCATTAGGCTTTTTGTAGAAGCTAATTTCTCAGTTCAACCTCATCAGATGGATTTAATCATATTGTTTTATGTAAGGAAGCGAGCCTTCCCTTTTGAGTAGTGAGCTCTAGGCAGTGTGCCTGAATGCATGTGCATTCCTTATTAATTTTTCATTATACTTCTAACAAGGTATAATCTTGTGGACTAACATCCACCGTGGTTTTTCCCCTAACAGGGTTTCCACGTATAAAATCTTGGTGTTCATGTGTTTCTAATGTGTTGTTGATTCATGATTTCACTGTTGATTATCATATCTGAGATTAAAAGTTGATAAAGGTCAAATAAGTTTAAATTTTGTAACAACTGATTCACTCAGGCCCCCTCTCAGTTGTTTATCTTTATTTTGCCAAAAAGAGGTTCAAGCTCATTTTTAGGAAGATGTTACAATTGCAATCAGATTGGCCATGTAGCATGGAAGTGTCCAGAGAAACAAGGTACTACATCAAGTGGTGGTGATAAAAGAGTACAATTGGTGCAAGAGGATGATTGTGAAAATGTAAACTCTCCTAATCAGCTTGTTGCTCCAGAAGTTGGGGAACTCTTGATGGTGAGAACTCTACTCCAAGCATCCAAAGAGAGAATCAATACAAAGGAGGACACTGTTCAGGACAACTTTCAAATGTAAAGGAAAGGTATGTAAAGTTGTTGTAGACTCTAGAAGTACTGATAATGTGGTATCTAATGAAATGGTTGATAAACTAAAATTGGAAAAAGTACCCCATGAAACACCTTATAGAGTGTCATGGTTGAATGATGATCAACCTATTTTGGTAAATGAACAAGCTTTAGTTGAATTTAACATTGGTGGATACAAGGATAGCATTCTCCATGATGTGTTTCCTATGAATTGTTGCCATTTGTTACCTGGAAGACCATGGCAGTTTGATAGACATGCCATATATGATGGAAGAGATAATACATATCAGTTTGATAAAGATGGAAGCACTTTTACACTAACACCATTGCAAGAAGATGTTAAAGAACAAACCAAGGCAACAAAGTTAATTATGTTAGGAAAGAAAGAGTTTGTAAAGTTTGAAGAAGAAAAGAATATGGAGTTTGCAGCCATGACTAACAATAAATATGCTAAGACAACAAGCTTGAAGGATGATGCCATGTCAGAAGGAAAAGATGATGAGATGATGACAAAAGTAGGTCAAGAGAAGGTCAAGGATGAATTGATAGAGAAAATGCAAGATTGGCATGATAAGATTATGATAGGGATAGTACTTTGTTCATTGGCTGGAAAAGAGGTTAGAGGATAGTAAAATACTATCAGTACAGAGGTTTGTAAGTATGATAGTACAGAGGTACTAGGGGCAGAAAAAATGAGAGCAGAGATGAAGGAAAAAGGTGCAGTGATACAAGTTGCTTGGCAAGAACAAAAGGGTGAATTCAAGTGTGCAAAAAGAGTAGAGGAGTGGAAATTCCAATACCAAGTTAGAAGAGGTATGTTTGCAGGTATAAAGACAAGTTCAACATCAATTTCAGATGAGGGAAAGGTAAGAGAACAATCAATAGGTTAGTTTGTGAAGGTGAAGCAATTTCTAGGTGGAAGGGAGCCTATCCATGTAAAGAAAAGTGCAAACCTTAAGTACCTGATCCAGTCGAAGGTATTACTAGGTGGAGGAAAATTTGGAGACCAGAGACATGATGTGAAGAAGCACAATTTACTGCAGCTTAATCCTCAAGGGACTTGAGAACTTTTTTAGGCTGGGTGTATGGTGTAGGGGCACCAAGTCCATTTTATGAATTTGGTCAAGAAAGGTTGTTTGTTAGGTTTTAGGTGTGTTAATTTTTTTTTTATGCAAATAAGGTCATAATATACCATTGGAGTTGTAATTAGAGTCATTTGAGTTCATATTGTCATATTTTGCAATATTGTTAAACGTTGTCGTATGTAAAAGTTGAAAAATGCACAAAGTGGAAGTTGAAGAGTCATGTATTCAAGAAGTTAGTTAGGGATCGGTGGTTTTGGTTAGTTTTTGTGTGTCAATTTTAAAAAGGCCTGGAAAGGCTTGAGGCAAGGTTGGAATGTCATTTTTGAACTTGAATAAATAATAGAACAATGTTTTTCCTTGCATTTTACTGGTAATTTGTTGTTGCAGATCTTTGTACGGGTCCATTTACTACAATAATGACCTAAAATCTCTTGAATTGGATGGAGGAATGAACTAAAAAAATTTTGTTTTTGAGTGATTGGATTTCATAAAGAAATAAGGTTTTTATTGGCATTTTCTATAGGTGGGTCTGTAAAACCCTGTTTGATGGTTTGAGTGTGTAAAAATGGTCTTTTAAGCCATTCCACCCGGTGTATCATGCTAAGACTTGGTGGAATGGAATAAATAGGTGTAGGTTTTTTTTATAGTTGGCATGAGCAGGGATGAGAGTTCTGAGGGAACAAGTTGCTACCCTAGTTGCATTTTCATGAGTTTTGGGCTTGTAAATGATAGCTAGGAATAGGAGATTGATGAAATTTTAGAGTTAAAGGATGGGAGATGGTTGGAATAGCATAGTCAAACCCTAAATAGTGTGTTTGAGTTTTTTGTGAAGAATTTTGAGGCTGGGAGTTAGTAATTTCAATAAACCCTTGGGTGAATAAGCCAAAATAGATTAGGTAGAGTAGTGATAGTGTAGGACAACACTTTATAAGTGTTGGTTGATGATGAAATCTGTTGAATTGGACCCTATGTGATGTGTTAAGACTACTAGTGTGGAGTTTCGGTGTTTGGAGATTTTATTTCTTATATATTCTTTGGAAAAGTGGCCTAATCAGCCTAGTTTTTGGCATAGCAGACCTAATTTGGTGAATTTGGTCAAAAACAACCCTAGCCACAAATGAGATATGTTAAATCTAAGCCTAATGGGTGTATGAAAAGGAGTGGTTCTATGGATAAATGGCCTTCTCTAAAATATATACTTGAAGACATAGGTTTGGAGACCTAGAAGGGAAAACAAGAGAGTTTGTGCAAACCACCATTGTTGGGGTCTTGAGGCTTGAGTGGTGATTGAATTGTGTTGAATTGTGTTGATTGAGATTATTCCACCCCTGCTCTACATCACTAATCCAAGTTTCAACAAAATGAATAGTCAAAGGAAATTCCAATGCAGTACTTATCAAGGCAAGAATAGAAGGATCAATACTAAAAGGATACCCAACTGACAGCCTAATGATCAAATAGAGAAATAGAATGTAGAAGTATGATGAATCAGAATAGGTTAAGTCAAAATGTTGGATTCTTTGTTGGACAATTCTATGTGTGCAACAAGTTTGGACAAAAATCTATCGAATGTAGAAGCCAGATGATGATGAACAGATTCAATACCGGTAGAAAATTTCATTCATTCCAAGGTTACTATTACATGTGCAATATTTTTGGACACAAGGCTAACCAATGTAGGACAAAGATGAATAAAAACTCTCATGATCAAAGATTTATTGTGTGCCACTCTTGCAACGAAATAGAAAAAATTTCAAAATTTTGTAAGAGCAAAATTGGGAAGAAATCAAATATAGAATAGAAGAACAAGTTTATAAACAAGTTAAATCTAGAAGAAATGAGGAGAGAAATGCAAAATATTTGGAGAAAGAAAGATGAAGTTGAGAACAAGGGATAAATCAGATAATTTTGTATCTACATCTGATGTAGATGCCCCTTATATGAACTAAATCCAATAATGGATTCAGGGGGAGCAGTCACAGGAAAAATTTATCAAACCCCTAGTATAAGAGGTGTCATGCGATGACACAAGGATATGTGATGAAAATTTTCATTCTAAAGGAAATGAAGAAAATTTTGGTAGAAAAAAAGCAATACAAAAGATTTGTGGATCCCTTTTTTCTTATAGTGCATTTCACAATATGGATAACACCATTGGTAGAAGGAGGAACTAACAAAATAAAGTGCAGATGGTGATGTCACAAGTAATAAATTATCCTTTATGATGAAACCCTAAAAGTGATAAGTCAAGTAAGGAAGATTGAGTAGTCATTTTCATTTTTGAAGTGAATGAGCTGAGACGTAAAGAGTTAGGTTTTTAGCAAGTGAAAGCACAAAGAACAAACCTAAAGCAATGGAGTCAAAGGCAATCATGATATTTAATCTGCACAGCAAGGAATTACAAAAATTGAGTAAGTTACAAATTAATGAATTTTATCATGAAAAGATTAGGAATCTCGAGACTTCTCTTTTAGTTCAGCAAATACAAATGGTCAAGAATCTAGGGCACATGGGTTTAGACATTTGGAAGGAATTTCCATACTTTTTGAATGTGGACATTGTTTGGGCTATTTTAAGTAGAATTCAATGTGATCAGATGATTTTTGACAAACCCTATGAAATCACAAAAGAAGCAATTGCAGTAGTAACAGGATTATGCAATAATGGACCCATTCTAGTTAAGAAGTCTGTAAAGAACAAAGAGGTTGAATCCCTAATTGGGGTAACAGGAGATCAAAGGTCACTTATAATTCACACCATAATCGACCAGTAATAAGGTATGTGGCATTTGGCATTTCATATAATATTTATTTTAGGAATAGGGAAGGTTCTACCTCAGTGATTTTCGTTTATGTTGCACATCAAATGGGTAAGAAAAAGGAGGATTTTAACTTGTGTGAGTTGTTGAGAAGTCAATTAATGGAAAATATAACAATGACAAAGAATGAAAATTATCCTTCTTAATTTGGATCTTTGGTTATATGCTTGATGATGTATTTTTTATTTCGTTACCATTGAAAGAAAATGTTATGTGGAATGGAAGTTAGCTATACCTATTGGGAAGCAAGTTTACTGATATCTGAACTGTCTAGCAAAAAAGGAAAAGGTTTGTAAAGAATATTTTGAAATTAAAATAAATGCATGAAATTTTGGTGTGGTTTCCAATCTAGTTATGATGTCTAAGGTAGGAATCTCCTTCGAAAAGAGGAAAGAAAGAAGAATGAGTTCATGTTCCCCTCCGGAAATAAAGAAGCTAAAGATGGAGGAAAAGGGAGAAGAAAAGGAAACAAAAATTACATAAGCATTTGATCTAGTATCAACAGATGGTGATGAAGAAGATGTTACTAAAGAAAAGGTGTTAAATATTCTTGAGAAACTTTATGGATTGAAGAAGATTGGAGATATATGGTTGTTCTGACCATCATATAAACAGGATGAGATTACAAAAACTCTGGCCATTTAAATAATTCATAATGATATTGATCTAAGTGAATTGAAAAGTATTTTACCAGAAGTATTGATTGAGCAGATTGAAGAAATATTAAGGGAACATTCACTTGGTGAAACAGTAGAAAAAGATGAATTCAATTGGCTATGGAAGAAAGATGCTAAAACAAATAGAAGAGGTTGACTGAGAGCATAAATGAACTAAAAACCTACATCAAGAGTGTAAACAATGTGTATAGGTATTGTCTTGATGGCCTACTACTATTGGGAACTACAAAACAAAAATTGATACTATTGAACATGAATTGAACTCTATTGGAAAAACATAAGATGTTCTTAATGACAAGGATGGAATGCAAAGAAAAGGATCAATTCTTTACAATCTGATCTTGTAGTCATTATGGTATAGAGGGATATTATTGTCAAGACCTTTTGGAAATTCAAAGAGATAATTGAGTTAATATTGGAACAACTTTTTGGTCTCCTGGTGGATGTTGAGAACAATGCATAGAATATTGCTATTTCGGATACCCTTCTAGAAACAATTGATTCAATAGCAAAGAACAATAGTACTTATCTATACATTAGGTTGGCAGTGGATTCCTAGAAGAGATGTCTTCTGGAAGTGAAAGAAAAATACAAGGAAATATTTGAAAGAAAGAAGGATTGAGGTAAAGAATCATTTTTTATAACCTTTTTGTAGAATTTTTTGAAGTAAAGGGAGAGATAAAGAGATAAAGAGTCAAAGGAAAAAACTTTTGTGAAGAATAGTTTTGATAGGTGGAGTAGTCGGAACATTCAGTTGTGGTATCCTTGATAAAAATTGTCATTGAAATCAAAGGGTGAGGAAGGAAGCATGTGAAAAAAAATGATGAAAATCATTTCATCTCATCAAAATATTTACAAAGGTTGTTGTTGTTGGCTTTTCATATCTTGTGTTTCCATCAATGACAAAGGGGGGGATTGTTGAAGATTGAATATTGCATCAAGTGGTTGTCATTAATGTCAGTAGGTTGTCATTGATGTCAACATAGTATTATATGTATGACTCATTTACTAGAAGTTATTTCCCATTGAAGATGACCATTATATGTGGTCCAGTGTGTTGGTATTTAGGTTTGGCTCCTACCGTGTGACAAACTATGATTCAGATATTTGAAGATCTTGGTTGACTTAGCATGTACAATACTTTATGGGTGTTTGGCCAACCTAATTGATGAATAAGCTACATATATATATTCATATGTGTCTCTCTAGAATAAATAGAGATGTGAGGTTATTCAAGAAGGATATAGAAATAGAAAATGGTATGAATACAACAAATCAAAAGAAGAAAAGTAGGAAAAGACAATAAGTGTATGATCATAGCAGAATTATTGAGTGATTATTGATAGTACTACCATTACAGAGCTTCATTTGGAAATGAATTTAGCACAAGAAAGGTGTAATTCATCAATTCACTTTTGGTAGTAATCCATACCTTTTGTATTCTGGCAATGAGCCATCTTCTTTGTATCTTTGTGGCAATGAGCCCTCTAGGTTGTAGCTCTATGGATAGTGAGTCCGAACAGTGAGTCCTTATCTCAAGAAATGAGCCTTATTTAGGAAATGAGCCTTATCTCAGGCATTGATCCTATCTCAGGCATTGAGCCTTTTGTAATCAGTTTTGATATTCTCTATAGTGTGAGCTAATCCTTATCATGGTTTTTCCCTCATTAGGTTTTCCACATTAAACTGGTGTGTTATTGTGTTTATGTGATGACTTCCAATTCTTGCATTTATTAATAAATCATTTATGATGTATTTGGATTTAGTTTTGTTAAAAGGTTAAGGCATTTAATTTGGTGACAACCGATTCACCCCCCTCTCATTTGTCTTGTTCAACACATTGAAATATTCCTAGGGTGAGAGTGGCCTTTCCTATTATTGGCACTAATAAAAATCTAGGGTTATTTGTAAAATTCTACTAAACCTAACCTTCTAGGGCCTAAATCGTAAACCCTATAAATTTTCCTTCTCATTGGTTTGTTCTATGTAATCGATGACTAATCTGGCCTATTACAACTTTAAGTCATATCTTCAAAGCCTTTGTACATGTTCATTGATTGACCCCTTAGTCCTAGCTACTGACTTGGCTCTTTTATTTGCAGATATTATTAAAATAATTAAGTCATTCTTATGCATCCACAAGAGTGGTCCCCACCATGGTCTTAGTTGTCATCCACATGTTAATTTTTTATTATTTTGTGTTCATTTAGTTCATGATTTTAAAATCTCTAAGCTTTACAAATTTATGGTTGCATGCTCTTGTGACATATAGCACTAGCGTATTAGTTTCCTATTGTCACATGGATTCTTCACATCATGGTTTCTTACTATCAGGACCACCTCAAGACCATGCTCTAGTTATATACCAATATGTGTCCATTAACATAAGTGGTCCCACTCTCATAGAGTTTTAAGCTCACTTTTATTGGTGGCACAATGCTATTATGTCACATGACCATAATACAACATAACTTTAGTTGGCTTGGATTTATTTAATTTGTGACAACATGATATGATATTGTGTTTCCTTGGGAGGTTATTTTAAGTTAAAATTCTTAGTCCCACTAGTCAAAAACAATTACTTATTATTGGACCATTTTCCTGTAAAGATGACCTAGAGTTACGTGTTTCCTCTCTATTGTATCCTAGAGTTTCTTTGCATCACAACTTCACTAAATGGAATTCTAATGGTTTTTACGATAGGAAAGAGGAACTTGACGGTCATCAATCGTCTATGCAAAAATAAAACTATAGTTTGAATTCAAAATTGAGCAAATGGATAGCTGTGAATGCTCTATTCGCTCATATCCACTATTACTACAACAAAATGAAAAAAAAATTACCATGACCATAAAGGATTTTGATTGATGGATTTTGATTTATTATTGCAAGCATAAAATTAAGAATTGTGCAAAGGAAATTTGGGAATTCAAGGCATTCTAAAGAGCTTGCATCACTAAATTAGGGCTTCAAACAACTCATCATAAGTAAGTCAAAATTTTCTTGCAGAAATATTGAAAGTTGTATTCATATTATAAAGAAGTATTACTAGGGTAATAAAATTATTTTAGAATATTTATTAAGTTGAAAGCCCTATAATATTTTCAAAATTTGTAAAACCCTAGTTGTCCTAAAATACCCTAAAATAAGATAATTTTCTTCCCAACCTATGAAAATGAAAAGAGACCTAGAGGAGGACATTATAGCCCAATTACTAGGCTCATCCACAATGGAAAAGCATGCATAGAGGATTGGAATAATTTTATATAGGTTAATTCACAGGTTTGATGGTTTAAGAGATGCAACACTTCATGTGCAAGGGTGGGAATTATTTGAATATTGTTATAGGATAAATAATGTTGTTCGACCTATCTCCAACATATGGAACCTAGATTCAGGATGTCTGGTAGTTTTAAATGTGTTTATTAATGTGTACTTATTCAAATCAGTAGCTAAAAGATATAACAAAGGGTCAAGAATAGTCTTGAGTGATGTATTAAAAAATTTGATGAGCTTGGATAGATTATATATCTGTGTGGTGTTTGGGTTAAACAAGTTTACCAATATTAATATTTACTTCAACTCATTGTGCAAATATTATGGGAGATAGAAACACAACTACAAAAAAATTTAGCTCCCACATCATAGGGTTAAAGGTCCCAACAAAATCCTCATTAAAGTACCTAGGGATGAGGTTGGACCATTTGATGTAGACTTTTTTGAGGAATATTTTAATAAAATATATTACTCTTTCCCAAGTATTAGGAGTGTATGTATAAGCACAAATTTCATCACATTTAATGATGATATCAAAAAACATACGAAATAGAGATTTGAACAGAATCCTTGATTATGATTATTTCATTTTAGATGACATTCATAAAGATTTGATGACCACTAAAAAGGATAATAGAATAATATACTCCAAGTGGTACTCCCTATTATGTTATATGTTCTTATATAATAGATAGAAAATTTAGAATCTAGCAATGAAACTAAAATTCTATGATGCTCAAGGAGATCCATTTCAAATTCAAGGGTAGGCCCACATATCGGACATACATTTCCAAACCTCTAATTATGTGTTATTTGAAGAATTTTTTATTCAAGTATTCATGAAGGACCTAGGATTCCAAGTTGACAAATTGTTTAATGAAGTGAAGTAGTTTTTAGGGCCTAAGGACTTGGATCCAACAAAGGGAAATGACCATGATTAGGGACATTGGTTCTTGCATGCAGCTACTATTATCATCAAAGTATATGGTGCCCCAGTAAAGCCAAATATGTTTCCCAAAAGTGTTCCTAATATGATCATTTTCCTTGAGGTTATGTATCAACTAAATGAGTGATAAGTTTCATTTGAGGGAACATAAGAAGGGGTCTTTGATACCATTCTCCTTAGTTTTATTTTATTTCCAAACCACATCAAAAGAAGGATTAGAATTTCTATATCTTCTATTGCAAGAATATAGAATAAAGTGGATGTTCATAAGGATTGTGACCCAGAACATTTCATTGATCAAGTGAGGGTAAAAAAAAGAGATCAAAATTCTACCATAAGTTTTATAAGGTGGAGAATGTGATTAGAAATTACAACATAGATAAATAATAAAAGGTGAGAAAATAAAATTGGTGTGAGATCATGAAAGGAGAGGAGCAAAGAAAGTAGGTTAACCCCAACTACCAAGGAGCATTTAGGGAGATACAAGATCCTATTGTTAGGATACAAATCATATTGAGAAATTTTGCCACACTAGCTCCTAGAGGCTCTTTTCATATTTAAAGGTAAATCAAACAATAGGTACCATAGATAGAAGAGGTAGAGTAACCTATACCCCAAATGGATGTTCCAAAAACTTCAATTGCTCCTCAATTGGCTCCTCGGCAAAAATCGTGGTTTTCAACCCTTGGTTGATTATTCAATTGTTTATGTAGAGATAAAGGGAATGGGAGAAAATGCACTAGACATTGAGTAGGTGAATCAGGTTTTTCCCTCCCCACCCAAGGTTCACATTGAAGATTCCCCATAGAGTAGAAAAGTGATAAATATCATAACTAGGGAGATATAATGAATGATATCAGAATCCTCGTCTGCGCAATAATTTATGGCTAATGATAGATTTGTTAAATCTAAATAATTTAAGTATTTTTTATGACAAATAAATTGGAGATATCCTTTAGGAAAATTAGTAATACAAATGTAACTATTTCATCTTAGGAAAAAGAGGAGATTACTTTAAAAAAAATTATAGATTTTGATTCTTACATTAAAAAAATAACTCTTGAGGAGGCTATAAAAATATTCTAAGATAGTGGGTGCTTGTTGCTACCAAATTGAAACATTGTTTCTATTATTTCCCATGAAATAATAAGAATTTAATACATAGATCAAGATGTGTTGACATCATAGGAGCAAGCACATGGTCTATATTTGGATCAAGGTTTAGCACTAAACATGAAAGTCTAATAGTATGGACAATATCTCCAAAGAATCAGAAACCTCATGTTGCTAGTAATGTGAGTGAGATCACTAGATTTCTTATTGTTAGGAGGCTTACTAACACCATTATCCCACAAACATCCCTAGTGGTCAGTACAAACCATGTTTAGTGAAGTTGCAACAAAGAAGTTGCGGGGTAATATCACATGAACTTCTACAAGAATACAATAATTTTTGTCATAGATGCCTCCTCCAAGAATTGTCATTTCCCCTACCACTATACCCCAGTCAAAATCAAGTGATGCATAGGCCAAGAAAGGGAAGTATTATTCTCAAGAATAAAAGGGTTGAAGGAATAACAATTTTAGAGCAAAGAAGTAGAAAAAATAGTTGAGGAAAGGGGTAGGAAGAATATAATTAGTGTGGTGGATAAATTTATTGAGCATATAATTTCTTGTATATTGCGTAGAATAGGTGATACTTGGGAAAGATATAATAATCTGAATAATGCATACATAAACTATATGAAGCAGGAGGCTTGTTTGAAGGAAATTTTGAGTGTATGAATTCCTCAAACAACAATAATGACAAATTTGTACAAGTTGACAAGGTTTGATTTCAATTCTCCTAAGGAGGTAGCAAGTATATGTGATGTGTTAGAAGTACTTGGATATTTTTCAACTTATCAATCAAAGGGAATTACAATTGAAGAGTAAGTTGAAATCCATTGAGGCATTAGAGGATAAGTTAATTCCCAAAATTTTGGATATGAATGGAATTATCAAAACTTTCTGTCAATGGAGAGTGGAAGTTAGTATGATTTTTCCATAATTATGTTCCTTCATTTGTGCTAGTGGTGAGCCAAATCTAGGCTTATTATATAGCAATTTGGAAGATATAATAAAATTGGAATTAAGCTTGGAAATTTTTAATAAGGAATCTAAAGCAATTTTGGATACTAGGTATAATTCCTATATTAATAAAATTTCTAAGGTTATTAATTTAATTAGCCATAAAAAGAGACCTATGTTGCATGGGTAGAAAAATATCAAGAATAAATCAGATTTCCAACTTAAAAAATTGTCTTCATCAATTGTCTCTGAGGTTACAAGTGGCTACAGAGGTGTCAACCTTCTCCTTTTGTCTTCATCGGCATGTTCAAGGAATTATTTTTCTTTAGTGGCTTCAATATTTTCTTTTTATTCTTTGAGGAATAGAAAAGGCATCTCTTCTGTTATTAGGTTGTTGTAACTAGCTTCTTGCAACAAAATTTGAATGTCATATGTAGTATTTAGACAAGTTTCACTTATGCTCTTGAAGCTTGCATTCTTATTATTTTCTATAAATGAGGAGCTTGTATCTTGTAAAATGGTTCAAGAATTGTACATTTTGAATCTCTTTTAGCTTGTAAGGTGTGGTTAGGGTTTATGTTTCAAGATCAGTAAGCAATTTCTCTGTAACAACAATTTATTTTTTATTGAAGTATAAATGAATGCATGATTACAATATTAAATCATCTCCAACTTTGTAATATAATATTAATCATTAATAAAATAATCAAGTGTTATTGGATTCATCAATATAAATTCTTGTATTATGTATTTTGTTGATTCATTTTGTTCAAGTAGCAAAATAATTTATTTTTGTTTATGAATAGATTATTGAGTAGGATCATGTTGTAATGCCTTGGTCAAGTTATTACAATATAATAACATCATATTGACTATCAACATATATTGAATTGTTGTAAAGAGATATTTATGTGATCCTAGGACTCTATAACCCTAGATAGGCACCAATCAAGTTAGATTTTGTTTTTCAGCTCCCAGAACACCATGCAAATTTTTAAATGTCAAATCTATTCATAAATTATTTATATTTATTGAAAGATTATCATACATAAGATTAAAAACTGGAAGGATAATATTATGCTTTTGTATTTTGAAAACCTATGATCACAATATGTATGAAATTTATCTACTTATCCAGTATCCATTAGAATTTATTGCGCCATCTTTTGATACTTTTTGATATCATCTATGTAATGTAAAATGATATCATAAGGGAAACCTACCTAGCTTTTGTAGATCTTGAAGTTTAGAGGGAATCTATTTACCTATTTTTGGCCAACTACTTGAAACTCTTAATCATAAAAGGTGGAAAAAATTTAGAGAAGTTTCAGGAAATCAGTTGGAAACACCAAAAAATTGGTGAATTTCCTAGGGAGAGTTAAATAAAATTGAT
This sequence comes from Sequoiadendron giganteum, assembly GCA_007115665.2. NCBI lineage: Eukaryota > Viridiplantae > Streptophyta > Pinopsida > Cupressales > Cupressaceae > Sequoiadendron > Sequoiadendron giganteum. Next base: position 425,007,271 of record CM021104.1, read on the forward strand.
TAATTAGAGCCCATAAATTATAAATTTACAGTAAGAAAAAGAAGTTTGTGGGTTAGGGTTTGAAATTACCATTGTATTGATTGTCTTTATTTTTTGAAACCTATGAGGTCCATTTCCCTAAATGGTTGGTGACTTTGAAATTCCAAGCTGATGCAATATACATATCTAACAACATATTTTTAAGATGGATGACAGAAGTTCAATATATCATAATGATCCACAAAATAATTTGGGGGAGAGATACCAAAGGAAAAACTTTCATGGAGACCTAAGGATTCAGGTATGTCTTCCAATCCTTTTGAGGATCATTCCAATAAAAATACAGGTAAGAATGATAAGAATATACCCTTTGGAGGTAGTACAAAGACGCCAATCCTTAGTGAGGAATTATTAAAAGATGAAAATGATTGGATGGGTCTTGAATATTAGGATTTGATGGATAACCTTGAGAAAGAGAGGGAAAGGATCCAATTAGAAGCTAACCTTAAGGAAAAATTATTTTCACAAGTTAGCCCTCATAAATCACCACCTAGAGATAACATGTTTGTAACCCCTATCGTTGAGCCTATAAATGATAACCAAGACCTTTCTGGTATAGAGATGCCTATGTTTTTGGATCACACATTTAGATAAATGATACTCAAAATAATTCATTAAGAGCATATAAACATGAGATGAATACAACTAATGAAGAAAAATTATTGAGAGAAGTTAATACACTTAAAGCAGAGTTGGATATACTTGAAGCATAAAGGATAATGTTTTGTTGTTTTATTTTGAAAACCTTTTATTATAGTCTCTATGAGATTTATTTTCTTATCTAGCATCCATTAAAATTTATTGTACCATATTTTTATATTGTTTGATATCATCTTCGTAATGACATATAATTTGTAAAATTATATCATAAGGGAAACTTTCCTAGGTTTTATAGAGTTTGAAGTGCAGAGGGAATCAATTTCCCTATTTTTTGGACAACTACCTGAAACTCTTAATCATAAAACATGGAAAAGTTCTAGAGAAGTTTCAAGCAATCAGTTGGAACCATCAACACCTAGTGATCTAATTCAAATAAGTATGATTTTTATGTTAATATGATTGAAATATGTGAATGTGTTATTCAATTTACTTTGGTAATTATTTCATTTAGAATTATTTCCAAATTATTGCATTTTATAGATAGCAGTAGTTGTTTATATCTACTTTGATAACATTAACATAGTTTTAAATTATCTTAACTTTAATATTCATTGCTATTACTTAAACAACCCTCAAAGAAGGGGCATTATAGTATTAGATGTAAAACCATTAACCGTGAATTATAACAAGTATATAACAAGATATAGGGTGAAATGGATTCCAAATTATAGAGGGAATTAAGAGGATAGTAAATTGGATCCAATCCTTAACTATGATATTGAGACCCTAAACATGGAGGAATTTCAAGATTACCTCAAGGACACATATCAAGGCATTTTCCAAGTCATGAGAATTGATGTGAAATCAATGGTTATAACTAGATCTATGGTATTGGCTTCCCACATCCAAGATGCTCATCTAAACACTCTCTATAACTATTTTATTCCTTGAAAAATATATACAAGAAGGATTTGAGCAGTGAAAAATTAGGGAAGAAATAAGTCTTGTAGGTAGTATTCATTATTGTGCCAAATATATTTGTTTGTGTTATCTAGTGAGTGAGATAAGAAGTTGGTAATGGAAGTAGTATCAAAAGAATTCCCAAAGGGAAGGTGAAGCATTTCCAATTATGAACTACTCATTTTTATAGACATAATATTGATACTCGCTATTGTATATTTAAGTATTATTTTTTACCCCAATTCTGAGGAGGATAAGGTTTGGAAGGCCTAGGTTTCCAAAATAATTTCCTAAATTTTTTAGGCCTCTCAACTTCAAGAAAAACCCAACAAAAGGTAATAATATTGGAGATTTTTTCTTCATTAAAAATATGGTAATCATTAGGGACTTTGGAGCTACCACCATGTCACACAAATTTCCAATTTGGGCACCACCAAGGATAGCTTTCTTAGAAGCTATGTGACAAATGAATAATGAAAATCATGAATATTTAAGGATCCAAAAGGGAAAAGACGTATTACCACCTCTAGAAATTATTTTATTTTATTATTTTAGGGAAGAAAGAATATGATGTGGTAGGAGATATTATTGACAAGTATAGTATGTAATTGGACAAGGTTAGATCATATGATCTTGAGGGATTTATCCATATGTCAAGGAAATAATTTTGAAGGATTGAGTATGAACATAAGGGATATTGTCAAGTCCTTCAGAAAGGCTAGACCTTATGATATAAAGAGGGCTTTATCCCTATGCTAAGAAAATATTTTGGAATGGTTGGGTATGAACATCAATAACATAAGACCTTATCAAGAGCTACAAAGATAAAAATCTCCTCTAAACAACCATAACAAGCTAAGAATATTATGGGCTATCATTAAGTTGTGATCATTTCATATCCCCCTTTTCTTAATATGATATTGAGGGATATGAATAGTTTGTATCCCTTGATGATCCCATAATGTATATTTTTAAGTTCCTTGAGCATTATTGGGTAATTGAGGCCACTACTCTAAGAGATATTACTTTTTTGGTTATTTTTTGCAATGATGAAATAATAAATTATGTAGGAAATAAGGCATATAAAATTTTCATCTTTGATGATAATTTTATTGAAATGGAGGAATTTATTTTTTTGTATTCAAATAAAAAGAATTTACAAATAGAGATCTAGAAACTAGAAGGGACTATGCTGAGATTGTGCAAATGATCTAGATACTACAGAGTGCCTCAATTTTTGAAGTTAATATTCATAATATGACTCCTAAGTAGCCTAGAGTATTAGCAACATAAATTGGTTGATTTTTTTCCTTGAGGTTGAGATCTATCCTCAATAATTATTTTTGATAATTTGAGAAGTGGTGAGGTTGGTGATGTATTGTAGAAAAGTGAATGGGTAAGAAAAATATAATTAATCTTAGAATATTACCCCACTGAAGAGACTCTATCAATGTGGGTAATTATCCCAAAACATGGCAAAGCCACAAGTGTATAGTGATCTACAAAAGGAAAATAATTATCAAAAGAATGGGAGATGCTCCAACACCAAAGGCAACCTGTCTAATGGTGCACACTATGTAATTTAGTGATGCCACTACTAAAAATATACAAAGTGATTATGATCAATTATTACAAGATTTTATCAACATAAATAAGGATTTTAGAGAAGAAAGGGAAAATTTAGAGGGATACCTAGATCAAATTTAATCATTAAAATCAAGATCTATTATGCCTCCTAGGATATCCAAGGTGGTAATATTTCTCAATATAAGATGAATAAATTGATGGACCAATTAAGGGCATTGTAAGAAGAGAAATATATTTGGAAAAATAAGAAAAGGTAGGACATGAGGAGATAATAAAGGTGTATTTAAATCTAGAGTATCAAACCTCACAAATATGGAATATATCCTATGAAAATTCCTTGTCAACATTCAAAAAGCTATATGCTAGATTCATGATTTTTGCCAAAAACTAGCAGAGATTAAAATGAAATGGCTTCTTGGTGTAGGGGCATCGGGAACCTCATTAAGCATACTTTTGTTATTTTTGAGTTTTAGGTTTTTTGGATATTTTGGATTCTAATAAGGTCATTTATGACTATTTGGGATCATGTTGATCCATTTTGGAGTGTTAAGAGGGTCATTGGGTAAAAAGTTTAAAAGTTGTCAAATGTTGCTAAAATTTGTCATGCAACTTTGTCCAAGTTGTCAAAAAGCAAGAAATTGTTACAAACAAGCAAGAAACCATTACAAAGTAGTTAGAATTGGTTGGAAATTTATGAATTTACCCTCAAGAGTCGAAGGGAAGATGGAAAAAACTAATTTTTGAAGTTTTTGGTTAATGAGAGCAAGCTTATCTATGTTTTTCTCATGTTGCAAACTGTTCTATCATTTGGTATGACCTGTACAGCCTATATGTAGGTCTTAAATTGACTAGATAGTGTGGGCATGTCAATCTTATTTCTTTTGGTTTTTGTGGAATTAAATTTCATCAAGTATTTTGCATGTTATTGTAATTTTTTGAAAATTGTCAAAACCCTAGCTAGGGTAACCTGAGAGGAGGAAGAATCATGTAACTCGGCTTTCCACTGGTGGGAAATCACAAAAATAGGTGGAAAGGTTTGTATTTATGTACTCTATCTTTTTTCAAGTTTGCAGGGGGCCAAGGAAAGTTTTGCATGTGTTTTGAGTTGCCAGTAAGTTTGATATTTGTATGTATCAGACTGTTTGCAGCAAAGACAAGGAAGAGTAGGTGAATCAAGGTCTGAAAACTTGTTGTTAGTCATTGAAATTAGCATGGGAATGTAGGGAGAGGTCATGCAGATCTAAATCATGTGTCTTGAACATTTTTGAAGGATTGTGATAGAATATGTTATGACTATCCCAAGAGTATAGTGTATGTAATCTTGGAATACAAGAGTTGGCAATCATAAATTGTTGCATTGTTGAATCAGCATATAGGAGTTGTTCATGGTCCTTCTAGGTCCTTAGAAAATTCTACCAAAACTTTTTCATTGTCTTAAATTATGTTATATCGAAACCTCTAAGGGAGTTCATTGTTAGAGTCTAGGAAGTTGCACATAGGAGCAACAATGGAGAACATGAGAATATGCAAGAACATAATGACACTTTGGATTGTTTTCCTAATAAAAGTCCTTCCTCTAAATAAAATTGGTATCAGAGCAAGCAATTTCAGTAAGAGGTAACAAAATAAGTTGAGTTTGAAGACTAGCCAAGATGCCTCCAAGGGTGAATGTGGAAAGAATAATCAGAGAGGTGAGAGACTCTCTTGCCCCATAATTGAGATCCATAAGGGAAAGCCTTGATGCAAGACTCGCATCAGTTGAGACCAACCAAATAAGAGGAGTGGTCACAAGAGATTTTAGTGACCAAGAAGAAGAAGAATAAAGAGATGTTGAAGAGAAGAGGTTGGAGAGATTGCTAAAGGTGGTTAAGAATGATGGTTCCAAGGTAAAAATAGAACTCCCAGTATATTTAGGAAGTCTAAATGGAGAAGAACTCCTAGATTGGAGAGGAGAATTAGACAATAATTTTGAGTTTGAAGAGATACCTAAGGAGTAGCAAGTGAATTTGGCAAGAAACAAACTAAAAGAACATGCATCCCTATGGTGGGATTATGTACAAGAAAAAAGGAAGAAGAAAGGCAAAAAAAATTACATCTTGGGACAGAATGGTTGCAAAATTGAAAGGAAAATTCCTACTTAGTGATTATGCCATTAAGTTATATAGAAGGTTGCAAAATTTTTTGCAAAAAGACATGGATGTGAAGACCTACACAAAAGAGTTCTACAAACTAAACATAAGATCAGGCCATATGGAAGAAGATTTTGACAAAGTTGCAAGGTATTTGAATGGGCTAAATTATAGCCTACAAGATGAACTAAGTCTCACAAGTCCAAGAACCATAGAAGAGTGTTATTAGTTGGCCATAAAGGCTGAAGTCAAGTTGAGAAGGAGACAAGAGAAGCAAAGTAGAGGTAGGGGAAGGAAAAAAATTAGAGGAAGAGGGACTTTTTTTGGTAGAGGAAAGTCCCAAAGGTCTCAAGGAGAGATAAATAACTCACAAGAACAAAAATTAGATTCAAGGGGCAACTTTAGAGGAAGAAGACCAAATTTTGTTCGAAGCTTTACAACATGAGCATGAAGTATGGATGGTTGTGTTGGTTTTTCCTATGTTGTCATTGATGTCAACATGGTGATAACTATATGGGAAGTTTGTTTGGTTTACCATAAGTTGTTCTCTACCAGTAATACCCTTTTGTGATGGATCAGTGTGTTGGTATTTGAGTCCAAAATTCACCACAAGATCTGATGACTCTAATCTCAACCATGTTTTCTTGACTCATTTAGATAGCTATATCCTAGATCTTGAGATTACTTTTGTTGTGAGAAGAAGGTTATCTTTCACAGAGTTTAACTCTGTATCCTACTATTTTTCTATGTGTGGCATACTGTGTGGGAGACTCTGCATTCTATTAAGGTGAACATTCGTATACTGTAGTTTTGTTGATATTCTCGTTGATGGTAGTATGATGGGAAATCAATGTTTTCTCATATCTGGAAGGTGTTTACTTTGAGGATTATTTTTTGGTTTGGAGAATTGTGTTCTAGTATTGTACAACTTAGTGAATGCAATATATTATGAAGACTAGTTATGTTTTATGGATGATAGTCGACTTGGTATAATGCACTACATGGATAAAATGTTTAAATCTTATATGGTGTTGACGAAGAAGGTTTTGATTATTTTGTGTTCATCTAATTAGGTCAACCTAATTGATGGATAAGATATACTTGTATATATATAAGATGAAAGATAGAAGAGAGATGTGTGTATGAGAGTGAGAAAGAGAATTGAATGTGAATAGAGGAGAAGATCAGAGCCTAAAAGCATTATTAGTTGTGATCAGTATAGTTTTATTGAGAAATTTCTATGTTCTTCTTATTCTGAGCTTCAACAAAACTGAACCCTGCACATTGAAGGTGTATCCTATCAGTTCAATCTTTTGGAAGTGAGCCACTATCATTGTATCTTGGTGGTTAGCCATCTTTTGTATCTCTATGGAAGTGATCCCTATGGGTTATAGCCCTATTGGATAGTAAGTCCTTAATGTAGGCAGTGAGCCTTATCTCAGGTAGTGAGCCTTTTAAGGACTATGAGTCCTAGCAATGATCCCCATAATATTTTATATCCAGATATAGTATATTGTGAGTTAACCCTCACTATGGTTTTTCCCATTTTGGGTTTTCCATGTAAAAATCTTGGTGTTCATGTGTATGGTTGCATTGACTTGTTTCTATGTTCTCTCTTGTTGATTCAATCATAAATATGATAATGTTTAAGTGGATTTTAATATGTTTTATGGAATATTGATTCACCCCTCCCCCCTCAGTATTTTAGATGTTCAACAATTGGTATCAAAGCTTGGTTCCTCAAAAGAAGCCTAACAGCTTGAGGAAGGTCCTAGAATTTGAGTATGAGAATTTTTTTCCTTCAGAAGTGGTCTCTGTTGAACATTCAAAAGAAATGGAAGTTCTAAAGGACAGGTTGATAAAAGTAAATGAGAACATTGAAAAGCTACAAAGTAAAAGTATGGAAGCATGCGATTTGTTGAATGAAGGAGAAGAAATCATCTCTAGACTGCTGCAACAATTGGATTAGATGAAAATAACTAAAGAATATGAGGAAATTTAAATTCAAAGAAAGATGGATGAATGCATAAAGTTAGAAGAAGAAGCAAAAATATTGAGATCTAATCTAGAAAAGGAAAGAAGTTTTGAAGACAAATTTAAGATAAGCTTGGCAATGCTTGATGAATTGATCACCTCTCAGACTAGAAATGGATAAGACTAGTTTAGGATTTGAGGAAGGTCAAATTTCCAAAGTGAAGCAATTCACTGGTAAGAAGATGCTAAAAGGTATAATGGTATTTGTTTTTCCTACAAGAATTTTGGTCATAAGGCAAAGGACTATAAAAGTAAAGTGAATTATTCTCTATCATTCCCCAGAAAATGTTCTAAGAGCAAGAAGAATGGATATAAAGTTATTTTGTTGGAAAAAAGGGAAAATGGAAAGAAGAATGTTGTTTGTTATAAGTGTAGCAATGCAGAACACCCTAGTATTAACAACAAAAGAAATAAAAGTATCTATCTAGTGAAGAAGAATGTTCAAACCTTTGATCCAAAAGAAGCAAGAAAGGGAATCAAAAGGATTTGGAGAAAGGAATCATCAGTCTTATTGGTAACGACCTCTGGTGCAAATACTCCTATCGATCTCTAAATAAAATCAGTGGATAAGGGGAGAAATCATCAAAAAATCTAATAAACCCCCTCATCGATACGTGTGTCATATCATGACAGACGTATATTTAATGTGGTAAAAAGGTTAAGTCATTTTATCATTGGCATGTGTAAATGATGAAGTCTGTAGAATTTGAAAGAATGGAGGCGTACACAATTTTTGAGGAAATCTACTTGAAAGTTGAAGCATTTATTGAAAAATTATTTGGAATGAAAGGAACAAATTCAGATAATTTTAAAGGCTTATGTATTTTTAGAGAAGCATGCAAAGGAAGTTTAGAAGGCAATTTAGAGTTTCATAGTTTGAAGAAGATAATATGCAGATTCAAAGCGAGCTCCGCAAGCAGGATATCTATACATTTCTTGTTCGTATTATCATAGGTATTCCTATTTGCACAATCTTTCACTTTTTTTGCTATGGATAATTCTATAATAAGGGAAAATAAACAAAAATAATGAATGAAAGCATAGCAATGACAACAATCGCAAATTGCCTAGATCATGCTACGATCCCCAAAATTGATAATGAAATGCAATTCAACAAAGGAAAACCATTAAATAAGAACCATGTCACCTATTTCCCATGCTTGCTTGACTCATCTCCATTATTCTTCTCAACTTTTCTTTGAATTGTTCAATACCCTCAAATTGTGAGTATGCAATTTAGCCTATAAGTATTTTGACAACAAAACCTTGAAGATTGTGAGAACATGATTGCATAGTTAACTGACTTGATTGATTAGATTGATTGAATATTTAAGTGACTTGATTGATTAGTTCAAGAGGTGTAACTGAGAGTGTGTGTGAGTCAAAAGGAGGTGACAAATTGATTAGGTGAGTGAACTGATAGAGAGTATTAGTCAGAAGGAGGTGAGAGATCAATTAGGTGAGTGAAATGAGAGAGAGTATTAGTCAGAAGTGGAGAGAATTATACATGATATATTTACTTTAAAATGTAGGAGAAATATGCTCAAATAGAAGAATTAACTATTAAATTAATTCCTTTATTTTGTGGAAGAAGTGTATGTATGTGATTAAATAGTTGAATGAACTATTTAATTTATGGAGGCACTTTAGGTGAGAGGATAGAGTTTGTTAATTAAAAAAAAAATCATTTATTTAATTAAATGTGGGAGAATATGATTTAATTTAAATGACTTAATTAAATAAATTTATAAAACTTATTTAATTAATCAAATGTGGAAGAATATGATTTAATTTAAATGACTTAATTAAATAAATTTATGAAACTTATTTAATTAATCAAATGTGGGAGAATATGAATTAATTAGATGTGTAATTAAATAAATTTAGGAAACTTATTTAATTAATTAAAACAAGAGATTAGAATTAAATGATATAATTAAATAAATCTATGAAATTTATTTAATTAATCAAAAGAAGAGATTAGAATTAATTAGTGACGTAATTAAGTTAAATTAATGTAATTTACTTAATAATCAATTTTAGAAGAATAATGAAAATATAAATTAAATGGTTAAAACTATTTAATTAATTAAAGGAATTAGGATGTTAAGTTATAATTAAATGATAAAATCATTTAATCATTTTGTGGGTATCTTGAATTGATGATGAAAAATGCAATCGCAAGCCTAAACCATTTTTCAGTGTCTACATTTTGCCCCTCTTTGATATAATTTCATTTTGGAATTTGTATCAAAGAATAAAAAATAGCATGCCCCCGTCATGCCCTGGTATGAAATAGGTAAAGGTATGCCCCCTCAAGAAAATTGACGAATTTTTGAAAAATTCAAAAAAAATGGAAATTATCCTGATTAGGTAATTAGATAGCCAGAAGTTTGCTAGTGGTGAAAGAAATATGTTTTGGAAAGGTTTAGGAAGTGAAATGGTCGATGGAAGAAAGAATGTTAGCTTGAAGATGATTTATGTTAGCATGAAAGAAATATATGCAATCACTTTGTTGTCATTATACTAAGCATTTGCATTTTAATCATCATTGGGTGGTTTATTGCAACGAACAAGAAACATCATGATATGAGGTAGACCAATGGTGTGCAATGTCATGCCTTCACTAAAAACAAAAAGTTCCAGACAAGGATTGTCATGACTCATACTTAGGAACCCAATTATTCCTAGTCTTTTTGTCGAGACAAACCACAAACAATAATACAAAGAAAACATGTCATGAAATGTTGTTGCTCCTCTAAATATTGTTGCTAGGACATCCTTGAGGTGGCTAGTGACATGACATCTTTGAAAATATAAGACAATCATCATGATATATCATTGCTCCTCTAAATCCTATTACCAGGAAATCCTTGAGGTGGCTAGTGACATGACATCTTTGAAAATATAAGACAATCATCATGATATATCATTGCTCCTCTAAATCCTATTACCAAGAAATCCTTGAGGTGGCTAGTGACATGATAATTTCAAAAATATAATACAATCATCATGATACGTCGTTGCTCCTCTAAATCCTATTACCAGGACATCCTTGAGGTGTCTAGTGACATGACAATTTCAAAAAGATAAGACAATCAATAAAAAAGAAAGATATGTTCATGTTACATTGTTGATCCTCTAAATCTGTCATAGGACATCGTCTAGGTGGATAGTGACATGACATATCAAAAAAGGTAATACAATCAGTAAAAAAGCAAGATATTCTCATGTAACATTTTTGCTCCTCTAAATCCATCATAGGACATCGTCGAGGTGGGTAGTGACATGACATATCAAATCATTGAAAAATAAATGAAAAATTCTTGTCAAGACATGTGTGCTAGATCTTTGTTTGTTTGCCAAGGTTGAGTTGGTGATGACGAGGTTGACTGGTCATTCTTTAGGAAGGAAACATCCTAAAGAAGATTGAAATGTTGAAATGAATTATTGCCAAGGTCGGGATTCAGGAATGACACATCCTGAATAGATGACATGACAGGGTTTGATGTCAAGGACACATCTTGAAGACCCACAATTGACAGGAAAGAGTTTGGCATCAAGAAGGACACATCTTGAAGACTCTTTAGTGATTGATTTGATAGATTTGATGTTGATTTAGGAAATACATATCTTGAATAAATTGTTTAATAGAAGAGAATCTGACACCAAGAAGGACACATCTTGAAGACTAGTAAATGATTGGCGTTATAGATTTGGTGTTAATTTAGGAAAGACATATCTTGAATAAATTGTTTGAAAAAAGAGAGTCTAGCATCAATAAGGACACATCTTGAAGACTCGTAAATGATTGACGTGATAGATTTGGTGTTGATTTAGGAAAGACATATCTTGAATAAACTATTTGACAGAAGAGAGTCTAGCATCAAGAAGGACACATCTTGAAGACTCCTAAATGATTGACGTGGTAGACTTTTTGTTGATTTAGATTGGTTTGATTTTGCATCGTTCATGACCTTGTGTTTGATTCATGCATTGTATGACCATGTGATATGATCAACATGATGAAACCCTAAGAGGACTAACATCTAGTGCAGCCTTGGGAGCTCATCAATTTATATCTTTCTTTTTGAATGATTGTCTTATCTTTTTGAAATTGTCATGTTACCAACCACCTCAAGGATGTCTTGGCAATAGGATTTAGAGGAGCAACGATGTATCATGATGATTGTATTATCTTTTTGAAATTGTCATGTCACTAGCCACCTCAGGATGTCCTGGCAATAGGATTTAGAGGAGCAATGACGTATCATGATGATTGTCTTATCTTTTGAAATTTTCATGTCACTAGCCACCTCAAGGATGTCCTAGCAATAGGATTTAGAGGAGAAATGATGTATCATGATCATTGTCTTATATTTTCAAATTTTTCATGTCACTAGCCACCTCAAGGATTTCTTGGCAATAGGATTTAGAGAAGCAACGATGTATCATGACATGTTTTCTTTGGATTGTTGTTTGTGGTTTGTCTCGACAAAAATATTAGGAATAATTGGGTTCTTAAGTATGAGTCACAACAATCCTTGTCTGTGACTGTCTGTTTTCAGAAAAAGCACGACATTGCACACCATTGGTCTACCTCATATCATGGTGTTTCTTGTCTATTTCAATAAACCGCCCAATGATGACTAAAATGCAAATGCTTAGTATAATGACAGCAAAGTAATGACAAATCTTTCTTTCACACTAACATAAATTGTCTTCAAGCTAAAATTCTTCTTCCATGACATCGAGATGATGTACTATGGCACACAAAAATCACCTACATACATTACAACATTAGATCAGCATACATCTTACATCCATTTAGGATGAACCTAAATATGAGCAAGTCACAGGTCTGGATCAAGTTTACAACCGAGGGTAAATCAAATAATGAGATCCTACAGTAAGTATTCTGAGTTTTCCATTGTTGTGACTCATAATGTCAGATGCAGGTTTCTGTGTGATAGATGTGTTGAATAGTGAACTGGTCCTAGGTTTTGAAAAATTTATGACTTGTTTAGGATTGAACCTTGGATGTTTTTTTTTATCAAATCTGATTGAACACACACATAATACATGCCAAGCAGAGTGTATGAAATAAGTAAATAGATAATTACAATCTTAAGGTTTTCAAGGACAATATCCACTAGACTCCCACTTAGATTTTCCTCCAACCACACTATCTAGAGTGAATGACTTAGGATATTAGTAGCACAGGATCCCCCTTACATTGCACTCACTTCTCGGGCTTACCAAAATCTGAATTCTTGCATGAAAAAGGAATTTTTCATCTCTACTACAAGACTATGTGTTTAATGTGGGTCGGCTTGGGAACGACCATTCCTACACTAGTAGAAAGAAGGTTTTTGGAAAATATAAACAAATGGTTTTTAATTAGTGCACTCATTCAGGTGACCACAAAAGAGGTAAGATTAGTTATGATAAGGAGGTTTCCCAGCCTGTAGAGGTTACGCTCTACAGGTTTTAATGTACCACATGGGTACTAAGGGAATCACAAATGATGCACTATCAAACCAATCTAAATCAACAACATAAATGAATAACATGAATAATAAATGAAATCATAACAATCACAACAATCACAAATTTCCTAGATCATGCTAAGATCCCCAAATCGATAATGAAATGCAATGCAACAAAGGAAATCCATTAAATAAGAACCATGTCAACTAATTCCCATGCTTGCTTGACTCATCTCCATTATTCTTCTCAAATTTTCTTTAATTTTCTCAATGCCCTCAGATCGTGAGTATGCAATTTAGCCTGTAAGTATTTTAATAGAAAAACTTTAAAGATTGTGATTACCAAAAATAGAATTGAAAATATTATTTTATAGAAGCTTCACATATTCGAGGTGGCTAGGTACATGGTCATATCAAATCATTGAACAATAAATGAAAAAATATTGTCAAGACATGTGTATCAGGTCTTTGTTTGTTTGCCAAGGTTGACTTGGTGATGACGGGGTTGACTGGCCATTCTTTAGGAAGGACTCATCCTAAAGAAGATTGAAATGTCTAGTTTGTGTGAACCCCAATCCTATTCCTACACAAACACAACAAACAAACACATTATTGAGTTCATATGCAAGATAAAACAAGGATTCCCCATGAAATCCATTAACAATGCTCAATAATATAAATGAAATGAAGAACAATACAAGAAACTAAATCAAATCTATTTAAGCAAAGAAAACTTCCTATCCCATGGGGGAGTTGGTGTCAATTGGTGTGTCGAAATTGGCCCTTTCCCAACTCCTTTGTAATCTCTTTGATGATTTTTGGATGATTGAATGTCCTTGATGAGATTTTGGGATAACCTAGCTATGAAATGGACAAAACTAGCTCTCAATGTGAAGAGAGTAACTTTTCTCTAAGTGTGGATGAGGATGAAGTTGAGTATAGTAATTTTACTCAATTTTTGGATGATAGAATGAGAGGAAGAGTCTCTCATTTATAGATTTCAAATTGGAAGAATGAGCAAGATTTGAGCAATGTGGGACAAAAGACCAATCAATGAGAGAAGGCCACTTTTCCACATGTGATTGGATGAGGAATGATCACATTTTGGTCAATGTGCATGATAAATGCTATGAGATTCAAATTTGAAATTTGAATGTGACATGTTTAGAGGGAAGGGAAATGGAGTTAATGTCACTTGGATCAATGCAAAGGACATGTAAGAGGTCTTAAATGCCTTGTTGGAAGGACTAAGTCCACTTGGATTTGAATTCAAATTTGAGTGAATATTCCCCTTTTATGCCATGTTGAGAGAAAATAGAGATTTAACAAATGAATTAAATCTATTTTCATGTGCAAGTGGTAAAAGCTAGAGGATGGGACATGATTTAAGATTAAACTGATCAAAGATTAATTAATGTAATGATGAATTAGGAGATGTGACAATTTAGACTTAAATTTATGAATTGATTTAAAACAAATTGAGAGGAAGAGTTTAACTAAATAAATGTTTTGATTTATTTAACTAAAGGGGATAATGTTAGATTAAATCAAATAAGGTTTAATTTATTCAATTTAATAAGAGGACTTTATAGACTTAATTTAAATAAAATGAATTATTTAAATGAACAAAGATAGAGGGTTAATTAAATTAAATTGATTAATTTAATCAACAGAGGAGAAAGACCTAATTAAATAAATAATGATTTATTTAATTAAGGGATGAAAGGTGATGATAAGTTGAGAGTATGATTCAAGACGAAATGATGTTATTAAGTTCAGGATCAAGTGTGTAGGATCAAATTGTATATTTTCCATGTCTACAGTTTGATTATTTCTAGGGTTGGGATTTAGGAAGGACACATCCTGAATAGATGACATGACAGGATTTGAAGTCAAGGACACATCTTAAAGACCCACAATTGAAATGAAAGATTCTTCCATCAAGAAGGACACATCTTGAAGACTCTTAAGTTCTTGACTTGATAAACTTGATTAGGATTCAGGAAAGACATATCTTAAATAAAATGGTTTGACAGAAAAGAGTCTGATGTCAAGATGGACACGTCTTGAAGAACCTTCAATGATTTATTTGATAGATTTGATGTTGATTTAGGAAATGCATATCCTAAATAAATTGTTTGATAGAAAAGAGTCTAACGTCAAGAACGACACATCTTGAAGACCCTTAAATGATTTATTTGATATATTTGATGTTGATTCATGAAAGAAATATCTTGAATAAATTATGTGACAAAAGAGAGTCTGATGTCAAGAAGGACACATCTTGAAGACTCCTAAATGATTTTCATGATAGATTTGGTGTGTATTTAGGAAATACATATCCTAAATAAATTGTTTGGCATAAGAGATTATGATGTCAAGAAGGACACGTCTTGAAGACTCGTAAATAATTGACTTGATAAACTTGTTGATTTAAATTAGTTTTATTGTGTGTCATTTGTGACCTTTTGTTCGAGTTGTTCATTGTATGACCATGTGATATGAAAGCCTTGTCATCACCAAGTCAACTTTGGCAAACAAACAAAGATATAACACACATGTCTTGACAAGCATCTTTCATTTATTTTTCAATGATTTCATATGTCATGTCACTAGCCACCTTGACAATGTCCCATGATGGATTTAGAGGAGTGACAATGTTACATGAGCATATCTTTCTTTTTGATTGATTGTCTTACCTTTTTTGATATGTCAAATCACTAGCCACCTCGACGATGTCCTATGATGGATTTAGAGGAGAAACAATGTTACATGAACATATCTTGATTTTTGACTCATTGTCTTATCTTTTTGAAATTGTCATGTCACTTGCCACCTCAAGGATGTCTTGGTAATAGGATTTAGAGGAGAAACGATGTATCATGATGATTGTCTTATATTTTTTAAATTGTCATGTCACTAGCCACCTCAAGGATGTCCTGGTAATAGGATTTAGAGGAGCAATGACGTATCATGATGATTGTCTTATATTTTTGAAGTTGTCATGTCACTAGCCACCTTAAGGATGTCTTGGCAATAGGATTTAGTGGAGAAATGATGTTTCATGACACATTTTCTTTGGATTGTTGTTTGTGGTTTGTCTCGACAAAAAGACTAGGAACAATTGGGTTCCTAAGTATGAGTCACAACAATCATTGTTTGTGACTGTTTGTTTTTAGAAAAGGCATGACATTGCACACCATTGGTCTACCTCATATCATGGTGTTTCTTGTTTGTTGCAATAAACTATCCAATGATTATTAAAATACAAATGCTTAGAATAATGACAGCAAAGTGATGACATATCTTTCTTTCATGCTAACATAAATCATCTTCAAGCTAACAGTCTTTCTTCCATCGACCATTTCACTTACTAAACCTCATTGAAATAGATTTCTTTTACCACCAATGAAATTTTGGCTATCTATTTACCTAATAAGGACAATTTCCAATTTTTTTCTAAATTTTTCAAAAATTCATCAATTTTCTTGAGGGGGCATACCTTTACCTATTTCATACCAGGGCATGACGGGGGCATATTATGGTCATAAATGATGCATAATCAAACCAATCTAAATCAACAACAATTCTACCAATTCAATTATTTATGAGTCTTCAAGATGTGTCCTTCTTGGCGTCAGACTCTCTTCTATCCAACAATTTATTCAGGATGTATTTCCTGAATCAACACCAAATCTATCATGTCAATCATTTAGGAGTCTTCAAGCTGTGTCCTTCTTGATGTCAGACTCTCCTCTATCACACAATTTATTTAGGTTATATCTTTCCTAAATCAACATCAAATCTATCAAATCAATCATTTAAGGGTCTTCAAGATGTGCCAAACATTTTATTCAGGATATGCATTTCCTAAATCAACATCAAATCTATCAAATCAATCATCGAAGGGTCTTCAAGATGTGTCCTTCTTGATGTCAAACCATTTTATTCAGGATATGTCTTTCCTGAATCCTAATCAAGTTTATCAGGTCAAGCACTTAAGATTCTTCAAGATGTGTCCTTGATGTTAGACTCTTTTGTGTCAACTATGAGTCTTCAAGATGTGTCCTTCTTGACTTCGGACCCTGTCATGTCATCTATTCAAGATGTTTCCTTCATAAATCCCGACCTTGGAAATAATAAAACTTGACATTTCAATCCTCATTAGGATGATTCCTTCCTAAGGAATGACCAGTCAACCTTATCTTCACGAAGTAAACCTTGGAAAACAAACAAAGATCTTACACACATGCCTTGACAAGAATTTTTCATTTTTTTTTTTAACGATTTGATATGACCATGTACCTAGACACCTCGATGATGTCTTATGACGAATTTAGAGGAGCAACAATGTTACATGAACATATCTTGCTTTTTGTATGATGTTCTTATCTTTTTGAAATTTTCATGTCACTAGCCACCTCAAGGATGTCCTAGAAACAAGATTTAGAGGAGCATTGGCATATCATGATGATTTTCTTATCTTTTTGAAATTTTCATGTTACTAGCCACCTCAAGGATATCCTGGCAACATGATTTAGAGGAGCAACAATGTATCATGATTATTGTCTTATATCTTTGAAATTTTCATGTCACTAGCTACTCAAGGATGTCCTGGTAACTAGGTTTAGAGGAGCAACGATGTATCATGATGATTGTCTTATATTTTTGAAATTGTCATGTCACTAGCCACCTCAACGATGTCCTAGAAATAATATTTAGAGCAATGACATATCATTATGATTGTCTTATATTTTTAAATTTTCATGTCACTAGCCACCTCAAGGATGTCCTGGCAATAGGATTTAGAGGATCAATGACATATCATGATGATTTTCTTATATTTTCAAATTTTTCATTTCGCTAGTCACCTTAAGGATGTCCTAGAAATAGGATTTAGAGGAGCAACGATGTTTCATGACACATTTTCTTTGGATTGTTGTTTGTGTTTTATCTGGACAAAAATATTGGGAACAATTGGGTTCCTAAGTATGAGTCATGACAATCCTTGTCTGTGACAATTTTTTTTCAGAAAAAGCACGACATTACATACCATAGGTCTACCTCATATCATTGTGTTTCTTGTTCGTTGCAATAAACTTCCCAATGATGATTAAAATGCAAATGCTTAGTATAATGACAGCAAAGTGGTGACATATATTTCTTTCACGCTAACATAAATCATCTTCAAGCTAAAATTCTTCTTCCAACGGTCATTTCACATACTAAAACTCATCGAAACTAAATTTTTTCACCACCATCGAACTTCTGGCTATCCAATTACCTAATCAGGATAATTTCCAAAAAAAAATCAAAAATCAAAAACTCATCAAATTTCTTGAGGGGGCATACCTCTACCTATTTCATACTGGGGCATGTTATTCTTTATTCTTTGACACAAATATCGAAATGATATTATGTCAAAGAGGGGAAAAATGTTGACACTGAAAAATGTCTTAGGCTTGTGACTACATTTTTCATCATCAATTCAAGATACCTGCAATATGATTAAATGATTTTATCATTTAATTATAACTTAACATCCTAATTCCTCTAATTAATTAAATAGTTTTAACCATTTAATTAATATATTTTCATTATTATTCTAAAATTGATTAATTAAGTAAATTACATTAATTTATTTTAATTACGTTGCTAATTAATTCTAATCTATTATTTTGATTAACTAAATAAGTTTCATAAATTTATTCAATTACTTCATTTAATTATAATCTCTTCTTTTAATTTATTTAATAAGTTTCATAAGTTTATTTAATTAAGTCATTTAAATTAAATCATATTATCCTACATTTAATTAAATAAATGATTATTTGTTTAATTAATTAATTCTATCTTCTCACCTAAAATGTCTCCATAAATTAAATAGTTCATTCAACTATTTAATCACGTACACACACTTCCTCCACAAAAGAAGGAACTAATTTAATAATTAATTCTTCTATTTGAGCACAAGTCTCCTACATTTTCAAGTAAATAAATCATGCATAATTCTCTCCACTTTTGACTAAGACTCTCTCTCAGTTCACTCACCTAATTGATTTGTCACCTCCTTTTGACTCACACACTCTCTTAGTTACACCTCTTGAACTAATCAATCAATTCACTTACCTATTCAATCAATCTAATCAATCACATCATTTAACTATGCAATCAGGTTCTCACACTCGATCTGGACCATTCGAATTCAAATCAATCTCGACCGTCAAATCTATGAAGTTTCTATAAAAGAAGATTTTCAATTCTTATTTTGATAATCACAATCTTCAAAGTTGTGTTGTCAAAATACTTATAGGCTAATATTGCATACTCATGATTTGAGGGCATTGAGCAATTCAAAGAAAATTTGAGAAGAATAATAGAGATGAGTCAACCAAGCATGGGAATTAGGTGATATGGTCCTTATTTAATGAATTTCCTTTATTGCATTGTATTTCATTATCAATTTGGGGATTTTAGCATGATCTAGGAAATTTGTGACTGTTGTCATTTTTATGCTTTCATTATTCTTGTTTATTTTCCTCTATTACATTTGGTGAACCCGACGAGAAAATAAACTGGAATAATGAAAGCATAACAATGACAACAATAAAAAATTGCCTAGATCATGTTAAAATCCCCAAATTGACAATGAAATGCAATGCAACAAAGGAAAATCATTAAATAAGAACCATATCACCTAATTCCCATGCCTTCTTGACTTGTTTCCATTATTCTTCTCAACTTTTCTTTGAATTTCTCAATGCCCCCATATCATGAGTATGCAATATTAGCTTGTAAGTATTTTGACAACAAAAATTTGAAGATTGTGATTACTGAAAATAGAATTGAAAAGATTCTTTTATAGAAACTTCATAGATTCGACGGCCAAGATTGATTTGAATTTGAATGGTCCAAATCGAGTGTGAGGACCTAATTGCCAGATTAATTGTGAGGACCTAATTGCATAGTTAACTGACATGATTGATTAGATTGATTGAATAGTTAAGTGACTTGATTGATTAGTTCAAGAGGTATAACTGAGAGAGAGTGTGAGTCAAAAGAAGGTGACAAATCAATTAGGTGAGTGAACTAAGAGAGAGTTAATCAAAAGTGGAGAGAATTATGCATGAGATATTTAATTGAAAATGCAGGAGACATGTGCTCAAATAGAAGAATTAATTATTAAATTAATTCCCTTCTTTTGTGGAGGAAGTGTCTGTACATGATTAAATAGTTAAATGAACTATTTAATTTATGGAGGCATTTTAGGTGAGAAGATAGAATTAATTAATTAAACAAATAACTATTTATTTAATTAAATGTGGGAGAATATGATTTAACTTAAATGACAATTTAATAAATTTATGAAACTTATTTAATTAATTAAAAGAAGAGATTAGAATTAAATAACGTAATTAAATAAATTTATGAAACTTATTTAATTAATCAAAAGAAGAGATTAGAATTAATTAGCAATGTAATTAAGATAAGTTAATGTAATTTACTTAATTAATCAATTTTAGAAGAATAATGAAAATAAATTAATTAAATGGTTAAAACTATTTAATTTAAAACTATTTAATTAACTAGAGGAATTAGGATGTTAAGTTAATTAAATTATAAAATCATTTAATCATTTTGCGGGTATTTTGAATTGATGATAAAAAATGTTGTCATAGGCCTAAGCCATTTTTTGGTGTCTACAAATTCATATATTGTGAATTGTATGGATAAAGCTAGGTTGAAGAGATATTTGAGGAATGTGTCAGAAGCTTTTGTTGGTGCATTCTCTTGCATCCCTTTGAGAGTGTTTCCTACAAAAGGTATTTATGCATTTGTTTACAGTAAGATTGAAGAGAAGTCATCAAATCAGTTGAACGTGCTTTGGGAAAGTGAATTGAAAGAGAGTCATGATGCCTATAGGATACTAGTTTAGAAAAAGGTGGATGTTTGGAGGAAATTTCCCTTGTTTGAATTTGAGAAGAAGTATATTTGAATAGTGTTAAGAAGAATTCGTGATGAAACTCTATGGATAGATGAGGCACATTTGATTTCCAGAGAAGCTATTAGAGATGTGATCGGTTTGTGTTCCTCCAGACCAATTCCCAAACTGAAGGCTATGGATGAGAAAGAAATAATTGAGGTTACGGGTGCAATTTTTGAAGAGAAAGAGATTGATTTAAAATTGATTGTTGATCTAGTAATAAGGTATGCTTCTATAGTAATCGATCACAAATTTTGTATCCCTAACAATGACCTTACAGTTTCTACTATTGCGGTGCATACTATTGTTGATATGGTAATAAGAGGTATGGAATATGACTTGTGTGAATTACTTCATATACATCTTTTGAAGAATTTAAAGGAGATCAAGAAGAGTAAGAAGAATACATTTTGGTATGGAAATTTGGTTGTTTGTTTACTCTTTTACTTTTTGAGAGAATTACCGGTAATAGGAAGGATAAACTAGTCAAATTTAGAGCCTATTTCCTATCAAATCAAGAAATTAATCATAAATCTTGGTAGTTCGGATGTGCAAGATTATGCCCTTGCTACTACATTCTTTGGAATATTTCATATGAGAATGAACAAAAGGCTTAGGATTCTAGTAAGTGTTGTGGAAAGATACTCTAGAAGCATAATTTTTCTTATGTCTACAGATTTCTATCACATGGAAAAAATTAAGTCAAGGTTAGTTTGGATATCTCAATTGGATTATGAAGTGTTAGAGGCTAAAGTTGATAAATATGCTAAAATTATTTTGGAAATCCCTAAGGATCTCAAAGTAGAAGGTACCTCTGGTAGCATGACCAGAATAGGGAAGAAAAGGAATAGTGTTTTTAAGAAAGAATGTGCAAAAGAAAGTGAGCTTGAACATGAGCATGAAAGAATAAATATTTAGAAAGCTTTGGAAGAATTACAGAAGGTTATTCTTGGTGTTAATTTTGATTCATCTATTTCTATTGTGGAGAATCTTCATAGCATGATTAATTCTTTGAAGTTCTACATCTTCAGACTTGAAATGTCTATTGGAATTAAGTCTAGTGAATGAAATTTGGAAGATATCAAAGGAAAATGTGTGAATGCACACGATCGAGTAATGAAGGAATTGGAGAGTGTACAAGGTTGTGAAAAAGAGGCACAGGAACTACTTTATTTTTTCCTAGATTGGTCTAGAAGTACACTAGATATGAGAAATGAGATAAGGATGAGTGAGTCCCAGTTGAGCACTTGGGCAGATACATACAGGTTAGCAAAAGATAAAGATAATCAGAGGTGGTCCTACATTGTGCAGCTTTAGGATAAATTCTTCT
Source organism: Sequoiadendron giganteum (assembly GCA_007115665.2). Taxonomy (NCBI): domain Eukaryota; kingdom Viridiplantae; phylum Streptophyta; class Pinopsida; order Cupressales; family Cupressaceae; genus Sequoiadendron; species Sequoiadendron giganteum. Next base: position 425,029,423 of record CM021104.1, read on the forward strand.
CTCTATAGGATTGAAGGACATATGTTATGAAGAAATTTGTGGCACTCAAAGACATGATTGAACTCGGACATAATTTTGTTTCTAGTGCTCTTGATTGTATTGGTGAATTATCAAAGACTAATCTTAGTCCTAATACTTTAACAGATGGTGCAGATTCCTTAACTAAACTTGAGCTATTTTACAAAACTCTTGTCAGTGAAAAAGGTTCATGGGAAGAAGGTAAAGTGTTGTGGAAGGCTATCTTGGAGAGTCTCAGAGGTTCTTCTTTAGGTTAATTCAAGGTTGTGTTCATATATTTTTGGTTACATTTCAATACATATCTACATATATATCAGACCCCTTCCTTTGTCATTGATTTCAAAGGGGGGAGATAAAGATATAAAGAGATAAAGAGATAGAGAGATAGAGAAAAACATTTTTGTGAAGAATAGTTTTGATAGGGGGAGTAGTCAAAGTATTCAATTGTGGTATACTAGAAAATGTTTTTGTCATGCATGTTTCCATCAATACTAAAGGGGGAGATTGTTGGAAGCTTTGCAACAAGAGCATGAAGTATGGATGGTTGTGTTTGTTTTTCCTATGTTGTGATTTATGTCAACATGGTGATAACTATATGGGAGTCTACTTGGTTTACCAAAAGTTGTTCTCTACCGGTAATACCCTTTTGTGATGGTTCAGTGTGTTGGTATTTGAGTCATGAATTCACCGCAAGATCTAATATGACTCTAATCTATTAACCATCTTTTCTTGACTCATTCAGATAGCCATATCCTAGATCTTGAGACGTCTTTTGTTGTTAGCATAAATTTATATCTAAACAATTTTAACTTTGTATCCTACTATTGTTCTATGTGTGGCATACTGTGTGGGAGACTCCATATTCTACTAAGGTGAACATTCTTATGCTACGATTATTTTGATAGTCTCTTTGCTAGCAGTATGATGGGAAATCAATATGTTCTCAGATCTAGAAGGTGTTTACTTCAAGGATTATTTGTTGGTTTGGAGAATTGTGTTCTAGTCTTGGCTGACTCAGTGAATGCAATATATTATGAATACTAGTTATGTTTTATGGATGATAGTCAACTTGGTATAATGCACTACGTGGATAAAATGTTTAAATCTTATATGGTGTCGATGAAGAAGGTTTTGATTATTTTGTGTTCATCTAATTAGGCTAACCTAACTGATGGATAATATATAGTTGTATGTATAAGATGAAAGATAGAAGAGAAATGTGTGTATGAGAGCGAGAAGGAGAAGTGAATGAAAATAGAGGATAAGATCAAAGCCTAAATGCATTATCAGTTGTGATCAGTATAGTTTTTTTGAGCGAATATTGTGTGAGGTAGTGCTTCTTATTTTAAGCTTCAATGAAACTGAACCCTACACATTGAAGGTGTATCTTATCAGTTCAATCTATTGGTAGTGAGCCACTATCATTGTATCTTGGCGGTTAGCCATTTTTGTATCTCTATGGCAGTGAGCCCTTTGGGTTGTAGCCTTGTTGAACAGTGAGTCCTTATTGTAGGCAGTGAGCCTTTTAAGGATAGTGAGTCCTGGCAGTGAGCCCCATAATATTGTGTATCTGGATATGATATATTGTGAGTTAACCCTCATCGTGGTTTTTCCCATTTTGGGTTTTCCACATAAAAATCTTGGTGTTCATGTGTATGGTCACATTGACTTGTTTTTATGTTCTCTCTTGCTGATTCAATCATAATTGTGATAATGTTTAAGTGGATTTTAATATGGTTTTATGGAATAATGATTCACCCCCCTCTCAATATTTCATATGTTCAAAAAATTTAAGAGGCGGATTTGGCAATAGAGGAGGCTCAAGTGGATTCACTAGAAAGTGTTACAAATACAATAAATTTGTAGGCCATCAAGCATGGGAATTCCTTGAGGAGAAGTCATCTACTTCTTTTAGAGGTGAGAGGAGAAATCAGATTGTACAAGGTGGAGATGATGCTAAAAGTGTTAATTCCCCATAACAAAATGCAGAACCAGAAGTTGGAGAGTCCTTATTAATGAGAAGAACCTTGATTAAAGTGCCCGTGGAGAAGGAACCACCTCAAATAAAGTCACTCTGCAGGAATGCATGCAAATTCCAAGGTAAATGTTGTAAATTTGTTATTGATTATGGTATTGCTAATAATTTGGTTTCAGTTGAAATGGTAGAGAAGTTAAAGTTGCAAAGATTGCATCATGCCACTCCATACAAGGTTTCTTGGTTAAACAAAGGGTAGCAAGTGTTAGGGAATTAACAAACTTGGGTAGAATTCCATATAGGGGGTTATAAGGACAAGGTCTTTTGTGACATCATCCCTATGGATGTTTGTCATGTGCTTCTTGGTAGACCATGGCAATATGATATAAATTCCAAACATGATGGTAGAAAGAACATATATTTCATAGAGAAGGATAGAGTCTCATATACTCTAACACCATTGAAAGATGAAGATAAAACACCACAATTGGAGTCCAATGTGACGTTGGTAGGAGAGAAGGAATTTATAAAGGCCATGGAAGAGGAGTTTCCTTTGGAAATTCAAAACTTGCTAAAGAAGTATGTTGATATAGTAGTGGATGAACTCCCAAACACCTTGCCTCCTATGAGGGATATTAGTCACCACATTGATTTCATACCAAGGGCTAGCTTTCCTAATAAAGCAGCATATAAGGTGACACCACAGTAGAATGAGGAGATTAAGAGACAAGTCCAAGAATTGCTTGATAAGGGGCTAATTAAAGAAATCCTTAGTCCTTGTTTGATTCTCATTGTCCTAGCACCAAAGAAGGGAGGTGAATGGAGGATGTGCACTAATTTTAGGGCCATCAATAAGATTTAAATTAGATATATATTCCCCATTCCATGGATGGAAGACTTGATGGACTGTCTAGGTGGAGCATGCTACTTTTCCAAAGTAGACCTCAAGAGTGGGTATCACCAAATCAGGATCAGACCAGGGGATGAATGGAAGACAACATTTAATAAAAATTAAGAGATTTATGAGTGGCTTGTGATGCCTTTTGGGTCTCTCAAATGCACCTGACACCTTCATGAGGTTGATGAATGAAGTTCTCAAGACTTTTATTGGTAAGTTTGTAGTGGTTTACCTTGATGACATTCTTGTTTTAAGTAAAACTAAGGAAGAGTATTTGCACCATTTGTATTTGGTTTTAAGAAGATTGAATTAAGAGAAACTAATTATTAATTTGAATAAATGTGAGTTTATGAAGACGGAGTTGGTATATCTTGGTTTTGTGGTTACTAAAGGCACCTTGAAAATGGATCCAAGTAAGGTTGAAGCTATTATAAGCTGGCCTCCACCCAAGTTAGTTGCTTAGGTAATAATTTTCCATGGTTTGGCAAGTTTTTATAGGAATTTTATTAAGGGTTTCAATCATGTTTGTGCTCCAATTATTGATACCATAAAGGGGGATAAGAGGAAAAAGTTTGTTTGGACTAGTGAAGCTAAAAAGAGCTTTGAATATTTGAAAAAAAGGGTAGCAGAGCAGCCCATATTTTCCTTACTGGATTTCAATATTATTAAGTGTGATGAAAGTAGATATGTCATAGGGGCGGTGTTGAGTGAAGAGGGAAGACCCATTGCCTTCTTTAGTGAAAAACTTAATTATGCTAAGAAGAAATACTCTTCCCATGACCTAAAGATGTATGCTTTGGTTTAGTCCTTGAAAAAGTGGATACATTACCTTCTTCCCAAAGAGTTCATAGTCTATACTGATAACCATGCCCTCTAATTTTTGAATAGTCAAGAGAAACTCGGTCATAGGAAATGGGTGGAATATTTGCAAGGTTTTACTTTCACCATTAAACATAAGAAAGGGTAGTCCAATAAAATAGCAAATGCTTTGAGTAGAAGGGCTCTAATAGTGTAGGAAATTTAGTTGAAAATCATGGGAGTTGAATCCTTGAAAGGCATGTATCTTGAAGATGCAGATTTTAAAGAAATATATGCATGTTGTAAGCAGCCTTATAGAAGAAAGAATGATAAGTGGCTTGATTTTTTGATTCAATATGATTTTTTGTTCAAGGGAGCACAACTTTATGTCCCTAAGTGTTCAATGAGAGATAATTTGATAAAAGAGAAGCATATTGGTAGCCTTGCAGGTCATTTTGGTCTTGATAAGACCTTGGAGAAGTTAAGAAGGCACTATTTTTGGCCTAAAATGCAAACTGATGTAAGGAAAATTGTTAAGAAATGTGTTATTTTTCAAAATGAAAAATGGAGTAGCACAAATTCAGGTTTTTGTCAACCTCTTCCTATTCCAAATAGGCCTTGGGAGTCTATAAGTATGTATTTTGTAATGGTTTTACCAAAAACACTTAGAGGATTTGATTTTATCTATGTTGTAGTAGATCGGATCTCCAAGATGGCACATTTCATCCCATGCAAGAGCACAAATTATGCCTCTTATGTAGGTTTATTCTTCAAAGAAGTGGTAAGGATTCATGGTTTTCCTTTGAGTATTGTTTCAGATAGAGATAGTAAACTTTTTGGGCATTTTTGGAGAAATTTGTGGAAGAAACTTGGCACTAACCTTAGTTTTAGTTTTTCCTATCACCCTCAAACTGATGGGAGTATTGAGGTGGTTAATAGGAGTCTTGATAACCTCTTAATATGTCTTACAAAAGATCACTCTACTCAATGGGATATGATCTTGCCTCAAGCATAATTTGCATATAATGATTCGGTGAATAGAAGTGTGGGTAAGAGTCATTTTGACTTTTTTTATGGTTTGTAGCCTAGAGGGGTCTTTGAATTGAGGTATATCAATGGAATGGAGAGGATTAGTTTTGAGGGTGAGAAATTTTCTATGGCTATGAAGGAGATTCACCAACAGGTCAAGGATCACCTACAAAGAAGTGTTGAGAAATATAAGAAGGGCATATGCACACCAGAGAGAAGTCCATTTCAAGTTTGGAGATCTGGTTCTATCCCATCTTACAAATAAGATATTTCCCAAGGGATGACGCTCCAAATTGTAGATGAATAATATTGGACCTTGCAGGGTTGTTCACAAGTTTGGTCCCAATGCATATGAGATTGAATTACCAAGTGAGATTGGCATTTCACCTATATTTAATGTATCTGACTTGTACCCTTTCAAAGGGGATGTTGTTGTAGGTAATGAATTAGGTTCCAAATCATTTTCAGATGATTAATTGATCCAATACCTTCCTCCCAGCAAACCTCTAGAGTTGGGGTGCATCCTTCATACAAAGGAAATCAAGAAGACAAGAAACACAACATATCTTCAATACTTGGTCAAGTGGAGGGGTCTTCCTATGGAATAAACTACTTGGATGTCTGAATCTGATATTATCAAACATGGATACACTATTTTATACTTGCACTCAAGTGGTACTTGAGTTTTCTTCCCCTCGGGTGTATGGTGCAGGGGAATCAAGAGCCTCATTAAGCATACTTCTGTTATTTTTTAGTTTTAGGTTGTTTAGATATTTTGGAGTCTAATAAGGTCATTTATGACTATTTTGGATCATGTTGATCCATTTTGGAGTGTTAAGAGGGTCATTGGGTAAAAATTATAAAAGTTGTCAAATGTTGTTAAAAGTTGTCATGCAACTTTGTCTAAGTTGTCAAAAAGCAAGAAATTGTTACAAACAAGAAAGAAACCATTACAAATTAGTTATAATTGGTTGTAAATGTATGAATGTAGCCTCAATATTTGAAGGGAAGATGGAAAAAATTGATTTTTGAAGTTTTTGGCTAATGAGAGCAAGTTTTTCTATGTTTTTCTCATGTTGCAAATTTCTCTGCCACTTGGTATGACTTGTACAGCCTATATGCAAGTTTGAAACTAACTAGATAGTGTGGGAATGTGAATCCTCTTTCTTTTGGTTTTTTGTGGAATTAAATTTCATCAAATATTTTGCAAGTTATTGTAATTTTTCTAAAAACTATCAAAACCCTACCTAGGGTAACCCGAGAGGGGGAAAAATAATGTAACTCGGCCTTCCACCAGTGGGAAATCACAAAAATGTGTGGAAAGGTCTATATTTATGTACTCTGTCTTGTTTCAAGTTTGCAAGGACCCAAGGAAAGGTTTGCACATGTTTTGAGTTGGTAGTAAGTTTGATATTTATATGTATCAAATTGTTTGTAGCAAAGACAAGGAAGAATAGGTGAATCAAGGTTTGAAAACTTGTTGTTAGTCATTGTAAATAGCATGGGAATGTAGGGAGTGGTCATGCAAACCTAAATCATGTGTCTTGAACATTTTTTAAGGATTGTGATAGAATATGTTATGGTTGTCCCAAGAGTACAGTGTATGCAGTCTTGGAATACAAGAGTTGTCAATCATAAATTGTTGCATTGTTGAATCATCATATAGGAGTTGTTCATGGTCCTTCTAGGTCCTTAGACAATTCTACCAGAACTTTTGCATTGTCTTAAATTATGTTAGATCAAAGCCTCTAAGGGAGTTCATTGTTAGAGTCTAGGAAGTTGCACATAGGATCAGCAATGGATAACATGCAAGAACATCTTCGACACATTGGATTGTTTTCCTAAACAAATTCCTTCCTCTGCATCACTTTCCAAATTAGTTGCAATGACTAATACTTGTGAAAAATTTATGCACTTTGAATCTCAAATAAAATTATAGAGACATATGAAGTGATATAATTGCCATAATGTCTCCACATTTGTAAAAAATAAAAATCATGTTAAAGGATAAGATGGAGGAACTATGATCTCAAATTTATTCAAGTATCCATACCATGATGGATCATAATAGAGAGAAAAGGATATTTTGGAGAAATGGTGATTTTGATGGTTTGGTACCTGTTTTTGTCAACCCTTTGTTCTAAGAATAAAATGTGGATACTATTTTATTTAGTTATTAGATTCACAAGCCCTAGCCTTTGAAACAAAAATGGATAACTTTGTCAAGGAATTTTGGGTTGCTTTGTGTTATGATATTTCTTGGAAATATTTTTTAAAAAATTAGAAATATAGAAAACCACTTCGAGGGGGTCACCTCCAATAATTAGTTAATATGAAGTGAATTCAATAATTGATGATATGATGATTTTGGAGGAATGTGTCCCCTTTATTTATAGCCTTAACTATGTAGGTACATACCCCTTCATCCCAATAGAGTATTTAAGGTATAACTAATACTAATGTTAAGGTTAAGCATGCCACAAGTGCTTAACTTATTATACTTAGGAATATATGATATTAGGGTCATAATATTAGATAGAATATTAGGGACCTAATATTCCCCTCCCATTTAAAATAACATTGTCCTTAATGCTTCGTAATTTTGGATGCTTTAGTAATAATTTTTCATCTTCCCATGTGGCATCTTCAATTGACATATTCTTCCAATCGATTAGGAACTTAGAGATAGCTCTATTTTGTAACTATTTCACTCTTTTCTTAGGTTCCAAAATAAACTTGTCTTCTTCATCTAACTTTGGAAATTCTAATTGAATTGGAATATTATTACCTATTACTTTCTTTAAAAAAGAGACATGAAATATAGGATGAATTTTGGAAGAGGGTGGAAGTTTTAACTTATTATCTGCACTTCTTATTCGATGGAGAAACTTATAAGTACCATAAAATTTAGGTGCCAACTTTATGTTCTTATGTTTCTTAAGGGATTTTTTTTATAAGGTTGTAATCAAATAAATTCCCACTCCCTCTTCAAAATTCCTCTCACTACAATGTTGATCAGCTTATTGTTTCATTCAATTTTGAGCCATAACTAAATTATCTTTAAGGATTTTTAGTATTTCTTGTTGGTGTTGAATATGTCCCTCTACTATATGATCTTTAGAATGAGATTGTAAATAATAAGTAGAAGATGGTGGAGACTAGCCATAAAGAGCCTCAAATGGAGTCATTGTAGTGAATGTTTGAAATGATATGTTGTACCACTACTCTGCTAGGGGTATCCATTTGGACCATTTGTTTGTTTCAAAGGAAAAATAATGTAATATCCTTCTAAATATGTAGTCACAATTTTTGTTTGTGCATCTGATTGTGAATGATAAGAGGAACTATGTGCTAGTTTTGTACCCCATGTTGTAAATAAGTTTATCCAAAAAAATACTAGTGGAAATAGGGTCATGATCACTCACTATGATTTTGGGAATTCCATGAAGTTTTTGTGCATTTTCCATGAATATTTTGGTCACAGTACTGGCATGAAATGGATAAGAGAGTCCAAACAATGTGAATATTTGGTGAGCCTATCCACAACAACCAAAATTACATCAAGATTATTAGATTTTAGCAAACTTGTAATGAAGTCCATTGATATTTCCTACCAAGATTTTTTTGTACTGCCTAATGGTTGTAAGAGACCTGGAGTCTTTATTGTTTCACCTTTATTTCTTTGGCATATCAAACGTTCAACAACAAATTTCTTGACATCTCCTTTTAGACATTCTTAAAATAAATCTTTCTTTATATGATGATAGGTCTTTAAAAACCTTGAATGTCCTATTGGTGAATCATGCATTTTAGATAATATGTCTTATTTTAAATGAGAATTTTTACATAAAAATAATCTATTTTTTAACCATAATGAATCTTCTTTCCTAACATACTTATCAAAAAAAAATGGGTCATGTTGAAGTTTTAGAATGATATTATGTATTTTGAGGATCTTGTTGCCACTCTTTTTATGTAACTTCTAATCATTTTTGTTGTGTTAAGGAAATGGAAAAAATATTTCCTTCATCTACTTCTTGTGGAGAAAATGAATTAGCTACAATATTTTCTTTACCTTTTTTATGAATGATTTTAAAGTCAATACCTAGCATCTTCATAACCCATTTTTGTTGTTCCGCTAAGGATAGTTGTTTGCTCTAAAAAAATAGACTCTCATGATCTGACTTGACTTTTAAATACCTTCTCATTAAATATTGAATCCTTTTTTTAATTGTATGAATAATGGCTAACATTTCCTTCTCATATGTGAGCCTTAGCAAGTTTTTTCCTTTGATTTGTTGACTCTAAAATGCTAATAAACTCACTTATTGCATTAATATTGCCTTAATTCAATGTCCAAAAGCATCATATTCTACCAAAAATGTTTTAGATAATTTTGGGGTAGCTAGTACAAGGGTTGAAGTGATAGCTTCTCTCAATTGTTGGAAGACTTGAGTGGCTAGCTCTGAACATAAAAAGGAATCCTTATTTAATAATATTGCTAAGGGTGTTGCAATATGAGCATAATTATGAATAAATATTTTATATTATCCTATTAGACCCAAAAATCCTCTCAATCCTTTGATATTTTTAGGTTTTTTCCATTCTTTTATTGCAGCAATATTCTTCGGATCTACCTTAACACCTTCATGTGACACCACATATCCCAATTATTCTATTTATTTAACTCCAAAGACACATTTGGTTTTCTTGGAATAGAGTTGATTATCTTCCAATACTATAATATTCTCTACATGTTGTGAATGTTATTCCCATGATTTAGTATAGATTAAGATATCATCAAATAAATCCACCACAAGTTTGTGAAGAAATGGGTGAATGATTGAGTTCATGAGGCTTTGAAAACTTGATTGGGAATTAGTTAAACAAAATGGAATTACTAAGAATTCATAATTTCACTCATGTATTCTAAAGGAAGTTTCACGTATATCCTCTTCCTTTATATGAATTTGATGAAAACTAGAACGTAAATCTAACTTAGTAAAGAAAATTTCACCATTTAGTTCATCTAATAATTCATCATTAGTAGGAATAGGAAACTTATCCCTAAGAGTGAGCTTGTTGAGTTCCCTATCATCAGAACACATTCTCCACAACTCATCCTTCCTTTTAACCATAACCATTGGAGATGAATAGGGAATTTTACTAGGATAAATAATTCTTGAATCCAATATTTTCTTGACTATTTTTTAAATTTTTGTCTTTTGTTCATAAGGATAACAATAAGGTATAATGTTAGGAGGAATGCTTCTAGGAATTAATTCAATGACATGATTATGGTCAAGCTAATTGGAGGTAGACCCTTAAGTTTTGTGAAGATAAATTTCCCCAAGCTCCCTTCGGGTTGTTTTTTCTTTTTAATAAAACACCGGCCCATGCCTCATCTATTGAAAATATCAATGGGCTTCTTTCATAAAAGCTTCATTTGAATGTTTCCACGTGCCCTCCAAGTTCTCTTTGCAGATTTTTCTTCCTTCGCTTTTTAAACGGCACACACCATGCCTTCATGTGTCAACAATTCACACATTTCAAGGCTCCTTCCTTTTGCTCCCCTCTCGGGCCCCGTCCGCATGACATGTAGCATCATCCGCATACATTCCTTGGCAGCCCCCACTAGTGGCGCAGTTTGTAAGGAAGACCTCCACGTGTCCTCACTATGTAGATTTTTACCATAAGGAGGAAGGAATGAAACAACAGCCCTGACCTATTGCCATGTGAATCTTCTAAGGGCTTCATTGTGTCTCTACTAAGAAAGCAGTAGCCTCACCATTGCAGCCATGTTTTCCAACTGCCATTGGAAGTGAGCGACACATGTCTGCACTCTGTTATATTGGGACCACTACCATCATTTGCAAGGGATGCATCTGGCTTGAGGGAAACCATGTTCATGGCTCGAATATTTTTCTGTTGTAACGGTCGGGGGAAATCATTGTTGTATGCATCATTGCTTATGATCAAGATCTTTTTCTATTACTGGCTCACCAAGCAATGAATTTTTGGATATAAATATTGCTTCCTCTCTAGAAGTAAGAGTTCAGAATTAGCAGAGAAATTTGTGGAAAGACCAAGCCTTTTGTATTGTTTTTAGCTTATTGTATGAGATTCACATATTGTGCCATTGTTTGGTCTTTCTGCTTCTTGACTATTTGATAAATTTGTATATTGTGCCTCTATTGTATTGAGTAATTTGTTCACAAACCTCTATAATTTTAATAAAATCTAGTTGATTAAGATCATGTCTTCAACTCTTCTTTTCAGTGGATAAGTGGAAGTTATTTTATGTCATTGAATAAGTTGTTAAGATTTCCATTTTGATCTTTGTTGTTCAGAGACCTAGCATATTGTTGAATGAGCCTTAAATAATATCTTAAAGATAGGTTTACCATGCCCATATCTATTTTTTGGTGCATCACCTTAGATTAGATTTGTTTTACATTCATTTCTTTCTATCCCTTTTCACCCCCCAAATTATAGAAGAAGTCGGCTTCTTTAAAAACCCGGAGGTCGCTCAGTTTAGCGCAACAGGTCCCCTCTTTAACTGAGTTTCCCATAAAGGTTGTTACCTTGTCAAAATTTGGCATCAACAGTTTCTTTTTTTTGGCATGCCCAGTGGGACTGCTTAAATGTACCTAAATCAACATAAGGTGTATGAGCTAGCGGCCTGTTACTAGGTCTCAAACAGTGAATAATCCTGGTTTGTTAGTGCCTCCGCTAATAAAAGCATGAACCCAAACTCATCCAGTAAACTTTCTGATCCCTCCACCAACCATGTTGCGAATTGCAAATAGAAATTATGTGGCTAGGGATGTCGAAAGTCCCCTTGTAGCTCCAGTTGCACCCACCGTTTGGGCCCCTATCCCATTCTTTTCTCTAAAGGCTATACCTAAATTTACTGGAGATGGCTCAAGAACGCCATATAAACATCTACAAGATGTAGTGGGTGTGTATTTAGTGCATAGAGTTACAGATCAAAACATTAGGCTAAGGTTTCTCATGGCCTCCTTCAAAGGAAAAGCATTAAACTAGTATCGCACTTTGCCGACCAATAGTATCAGTACCTGGGATCAGCTTGGAGATCCTTTCTATGAAATATTCTTGAATGATGGAGAAAGGTCTTTGCTATATCATCATTTGGAAACAATAAAGTGGGCCCCATCTAAATCCATGACTAACTTAAACACCCGGTTTCATACATCTTGGCAAAGAATCCAGACTATTATCCATCCACCAGCTGAATTGGCATTCATGTTCTACTTGAAATCCATCAACACTGATATGTCAATGATGATCCAATCTCTCAATGGAACTACACTACCAGATGCATACAGTGTAGCAATCAAAGTGGAGAACAATCTGGTCGACACCAGGAAGTTTCCACCTTGGCCAAGCATGCCTATATTTCCTGAAGTATCTACTCCCACCCAGGATATTCCATCTACCAATATGTATGCACCTCCTCTATCTATGTACACATATCCAGTGTGCCAAAGAATGTTACTTCTACATATGGCTCTTCGAAGGATGAGATGAGTGACATAAAATAATTGTTGTGGAACTTGGCAAATGAAGTAACTACTATCAATCATAACCAAGCCACTCCTCTGAGACCAGCCTATCAAAATTATCAAGGTGGAAGACCTTCCTACCAATAGAACCAATATCAGGGAGATGCACACACAAATCCACAAGCTCATACGACTAACCAAATAGTGTCAGTACCTACTCTGTTGGGATTTTCTCAAACAAGTACAAGCAGATAGTTGATCGTAGGAAAGAACAAACTCGTCGATGATATCAATCCCTGGTGCTTCCCTTGTAGCAATACGCATATGCCTCAAAATTTTCCATGTGGAAATTTATAGTAGAAGGTGGCAAAACAACATAGCCAAGGTGTGCCACCAAATTCAGGAGGTTCTGCATATGCCTCTCCCCAAATGGAGAATGTGGTTCTTACCGCACAATTGCAAGGAATGTCCTTGGAAAAAGAAAATGACATAGCTCCCGATCACGCCCTTTTCTCATGGATGGAAGGAGAAGCAGTATTCACGTATGAGGCATCCATGTCAAAGACCTCGCAGGTGCAATCTAACTACAACACTTGATCAAAGAGGAGATTCATGGGAGAACCAGTCACCCTGTAGCCTAGAAGCGTCCCAGATCAACCCCCTGGTCCTTCTACAATTTCTCTGCAACTACAGTTGCACAAGGAGATTGTTACAACCAGGGCCAAAGAACAGAAACCTCAAAATTTGCCACCTTTCAACGTAGTGGAACAATTGAAGAAATCCTCTACTAACGTATCCCTTTGGGATATCTTAGCCATTCTAGAGAAAAAATCATTGCTACAGAAGGCCCTCCAAGAAGATGTGGTTGCACAACTGACAGAGCAATTTCTCAAAGAAAAGGCTACTGAACCATCACCTCTGGCCAAAGTTCTTGCAAATACTATATAGGAGACTTCAACTAAAGTTAAAGCAGAGAGGCTGAAACCTAAGCCCTTTTTCTTAACTCTCAATGTGGGGAAGAAACTACTACATAATTCCATGATTGATTTTGGTGCTAGAACAACAGTCATGCCTAAGCAGATAGTGGAAGCCTTAGGACTTAGCTATGAACCCTTAAAGAGGGGGAATATGCAGCTAGATGGAAACAAATTCAAAATGTTAGATGTCATCAGAGAACTCCCCTTGACTTCATTCTCCTACCCTAGCATCACAGTTCTACAAGATACTGTGATCATAGATGTTCCTCCCGTGTTCAGCCTCTTCCTATCCTGGGAATTATGCCTATCCTAGGAATTAACCTCAAAGATAGGTGGATACCTCTCTTTGGATTGGTCACACCAAATTCTCATTACCAAGAATGGAGCTAAAATTAAGATAATATCAAAACTTCTGCATTCAAAACATGTAACTGATGAAGCCATGATCAACTTTGAATCCACTCATACTTCTTTCACCAAGGAAGAAACTTATGGTATCGAGCTACTCAAAGATGAGAAGATAACTGAAGACCGGGCCGATAAAGAAGAGGTCCTCTTGAGTGAATACATAGATGTTGATCCTTTCAACAACTATCATGCTATCGGGTTGGGCACCTATGTAATCTATAATGAAGATCAAGAGATTCCAAAGGTAGTGAAGGGCCCCACGGTCGAACAAACCTCGGAGCTTTGGACACTGCACTTTGATGGTGCAAGGTGCAAGATTGGCATTGGTTTCAAGATATGCTTAATGTCTCCAACCAATGAATAGATTCTCAGGTCCTTTCGCTTCCAATTCACTTGCTCAAATAATGAAGCCGAATATGAAGGTCTTATGCAAGGTCTAAGCCTCACTGAATAGATGGGTGTCAAGCAAATAATGGAGTTTGGAGACTCTAAACTTATAATTAATCAAGTCAGAAACATCTCAGCTACAAATAATTTCCACATGTAATCTCATAGACATAGGGTATGGGACCTCATTGAAGGTTTTAAAGCTTTTAATATCCACGCGGTGTCGAGGGAGCATAATTCAACTACGGATCGCATGGAAATGATAGGATCTCAATTTGATCCCATCTTTGACTTGATTAGGATTGTCCACTGTGTGTCAGTGATTGTCCAACCCTCCATTCTAGGTAATGATTAGATCTAGAAATTGTTTGAAATTTATGAACACATTACCTTGTTCATCCAACAATTAGGAGAGTTTGTCAATCATCTTCAACCAAATATTGAAGAAGCCTATGAAGGGTAGATCATTCAGTTGAGATCCAATAAACTTCTAAAAGGGCTAGTCACTCTCAAGAATTTGTTTGAATACGATGATTCAAGGAATGATAGGAGAAAAATTTTGGAAGACAGGGAGGACTACTTTGATCTTGAGGTCAGAGATGGAAGAAAACTAAAAGTCGAGAAATAAGTTCCACAATGTGACAAGGATAGACTTATGCACTTTTGCAAAAAATATGAAGCAGTCATGGCCTGGTCTTATGATGACCTTAGGTTATATGACCTCGACATCATCCAGCACACTATCGAACTCATGGAAGATGCTAAACCCATCCACTAAAAGCAAAGGCCCATAAATTCGAAGACTGAAGCCTTGATGGTGCAAGAGTTAAGAAAGTTGATCCAGTCCAAGATTGTGTTTCCAATCAAGCACAGGATGTGGGTGTCTAACCTTGTTCTGGTCCAAAAGAAGAATGGGTACATTCTTCTATGTGTCAACTTTTGTGACCTACACCGAGCATTGCTAAAGGATCATTACCCACTGCCTTCCATGGAATCAATCTTGCAAAATATGGCAGGCTCAGAGATGTTTTATCTATTAGATGGATTTTTGGTCTACAATCAAATCCAAGTTAAAGAAGAGGATCAACAAAAGACAATGTTCACTACCAAGTGGGGAATTTTTGCATATGCTAAATCTCTTTTCGGCCTCTCAAATGTGGGAGCCACTTTCCAGCAGGCAATGGATATCGCTTTTAGTGAGCTGATCAACAAAATTATCCTCATCTATTTAGATGATTTGACTATATTCTCAAATTTTAAAGATGATCACTTTTATCATCTAGAGGTGGTTTTCAAAAAATTCCAAGAGTTTGGGGTATCCCTAAACCCGAAAAAATGTGTTTTTGGAGTATCACAAGGCAAATTACTAGGACATGTAGTGTCCAAAGAGGGAATCACAATTAATCTTGAAAGGGTAAAAGCAATCAGGGAACTGCCCCTACCAGTCAACAAAAAAGGAGTCCAATCTTTTCTAGGGAAGGTTAACCTTGTAAGTAAATTTATTTTTGATTTTGTAGGAATAATTAAACCAATCTCCTTGATGCTGAAAAAGGATCAATTATTCAAATGGATGAAAGAAGCAAGAGAACCCTTTGAGAAGGTTAAGGATGCTATTTCTTTAGCTCTTGTACTGGTGAATCCAGACCTATCAAAGTATTTCATAATGTATGTATTCAATAGCAAGACAAGCATTGCTACTATTTTGACCCAAAAGGATAATGAAGGAAAGGGAGAAAATTCGATAGCATTTCACTCCTGGACCTTAAAGGAGTATGAGACAAACTAGAACTTCGTCAAAAGGCAAGCGTTTGTAATTATAAAAGGACTCAAGAAGTTCCAACATCTTATATCTTGCAATAAGGTGATTGTTTATGTTGCACATTCTAGTGTGCGTAAATACATCATGGAGGGAGAAATCACCAAAAAAAGGGCCAATTGGATCACTAAGATCCTTGAATACGACATCGAAGTCAAGCCTACCAAGAGTGTCTGAGGAAGAGGGTTGTGCGAATATTTTGTACATGATGAAGAAATGGAAACTAAAGAGGGGCAAGAAGAGTTGGTCCTAATAAATGAGTCTGAGCCCAAAGGTTGCTGGCTAGTGGATAGGGTAAGATTTATGTAAACCAGAAAGTATCCACCAAGAATTCCTTCTTAGAGAGAAAGATTCTATCAAATGCAAAGCAATGAATACTCACTTATTGAAGGGGTCCTCTTCAAGAGGAATTTCAATGGAATTTTTCTACAATGCGTCACCACAAAGCAAGTAAAGAAAATTCTTGGCACCTTCCATAGCAGTCCCGAAGGTAGACACTTCTCTGTGAAGACCACCACCATCAAAATCCTATGCATTGGGTACTTCTGACCTAATCTATTCAATGACTCATGTGAAATGATAAAAGTCTACAAAGAATGCCAATTCTTCGCAGGAAGGAATAAAATTTCCATAATGCCTCTCAATCTAATAGTAACAGATGAGCCATTCACGCAATGGGGGCTAGATTTCATCAGAATGATCAATCCTGCCTCCAATGTCAGCCACAAGTGGATTCTCACTACCATAGACTACTTCACGAGGTGGACTAAAGCCATACCCCTAAAGAATGCAACAAATGCAAAGATTGCAGACTTCTTTGAGGGGCTAGTAACAAGATTCGTCCCACCAAAGACTATCATTTCAGAAAATTCCAAGGCTTTCCTAGGCTCCAAGGTATATCAATTTGCACTTATGCATGGAATATTCTTGAAAATATCATCAAATTACTACTCGCAGGGGAATGGTCTAGCTAAGTCTACTAAAAAAAATTTGGTCTGGCTCATTAAAAGAATCAAGTCAAATCATGAGAGAGAATGGCACAAGAACCTTTGGACAACACTCTAGGTGGACCACATAACTCCCAAGAATTCCCTAAAAAAATTTCCATATGAGCTAGTGTATGGGAAGGAGGCATTGTTGCCCATCTCTATGGAGATTCTTATGCTATAGCTACTCAAATCCCTAGAAATTGAATAAAATGGAGCAATGGAGGTTCAGTTGGCTGAGTTGTTGGATGTGCAAGACAAAAGGGAAAAAGCCCTAATAGCCATGACCAACCACCAGTAGGTGGTTAAGAGATGGTTTGATAAGAAAGCTTCAGACCAAGGTCTAAAGTGCAGAGACCTAGTACTGAAATTCAATGAAAGGGTTGTGAAGCTTGGCCAACATGGAAAATTTGATAGTCTCTGGGAGGGCCATTTCAAAATAATTCAGTGCAAACAACATAATGAATTTGAATTAGAAAACATGGAATAGGAAGCATTGGGTATTCCCACATAATTCACTTAAAATTGTTCAATTAAGCTTTAGTCACTCTGATAGTGTAAATATGTGAATAAGTGTAATTATTTTCCCTTCCTGTTTTTATCAGCCAGTCTTTCCAATAAATATCAAATATGCAAGAAATAGATAAATTCATGAAACCCATTATTGTGCAAGCAAAAAAAGGAAATACTACACATGATATAGAAAATAAGCTCATTCAATCCATATTGTAGAGACACATGGAAAAGAGACAAGAGGTTTAAAATAAGTAAGCATATTCATTATATATATGCTTTGATAAATACATTTCAAAATGGCTTTGAGGTCATACATTTGAAAGTATGTCTATATACTATGCAGCTTCTATATATGTGTATGCAAGCCTGTTTCAAGCATATATATACAAAAAGGGGTAAAAAGTGTTTTAAACTTCAGTTATCTGGAGCAGGAGCATTATCATTCACGGTGGGAGCAGTTTTCACCAACAAGAAGGTTGTCACAATAGCAATCGGGACTGGGGCAATAGTTTCAGCACCAAGAACCAGCGGTGGAGGGAACACGAGGTTCCTGAAATCCGTGTACGAGTCCACATTAAAAAATAGCACCACATTGTAGCAGCACAGCAAAAAGTGGCATGCACGAGTAGCTCTCTCATGATGTTCAGCTAGCGAGAGAAGTTTTAACCCACTCAAGAATGGCACCCATGCTACCACTATGTCTTCTTCAATATGCCTCTGTAGGTCACTTGCAACAGGAAGGCCCAGGCCATAGACTACATGGTTCACCACCTCTCTAAGGCCGCCAAGATACTTCTTTAGAAAAATTTGGATCGTCAAATGCAGAATCATAACCTTAGTGACTTGAATGTCAAAAAATGAAGCGACAAAATGGGAGCAGATATCAGTGTTCACCCGATACTTGTCTTCATACTCAATGCAATCTCTACCCAAAACCCATTTCATGGCTATGATGGCCAAAGAATGCTTCTTTTTTGTCATGCGCTTGAGACGCCTATTTAAAATCTCTCCTAGAAAATTTATTTGGGACTTGTTATAGACTAGCCTAATTGGGGTGTTCATGGCACCTAACTCTACTTAGCTACCTAATTCTAAGCTCTGCGCAAACTCAAAACCTACTCAACTACCTAAACGATAATCTTAGCTAATCACCTAATGCTAATTTTGCTAATCGCTAAGTGTGAATTTATTGTTAGAATAGGGCCTATTTATAGAAATATCTAAGGTAGCCTGCACACTATAAACATGAGTCTAATCAAGTGTTGACTCAAAAATTCCACCAAAGGCCTACTCGGTTTTCCAACCCAATTGTGTCTGCAGGTATGAACTATTGCGTGCAAGATTAAGGAGCAACAATCAATTAGTGTGAATTGGTGGCAGTCCCAAGCAATAGCTCACACAGACAAATGTTGAGGTGTCACGCTGGCGGCAATCTCAAGCTCCAAGGTTGAATGCAAATATTTTATAAGTACTCATTATGACCTTAGATTAATTATTCTTTTTGGGATATTAATTGCCAAGGCATGCGAAAGGATAGCAAGAATTTCAACTAGCAGCTCAATTTTCCAAGAAAATCATACTGAAGGACATGATCACTAATGTAATTATGAATTCTTATCTTTTCAAAAAAGCAAGTATTTCATTTTGCATGGCCAGAAAATCTGGCAGTACATGCCGAATTAAATGCAGAAAGGAAACTGTTGTCTATCGGTTGAAGGCAAAAAATCAAAGAAAAAGCTAAGTATCTCATGCAAGAGCTAAACGGAGCATAAAACTTCCTGAGTATGCAAAAATATTTTGAAGTGTAGAATTGCTGAGAGAACCAAGTGTGGTGTAGGATAATGATGAAGTAGCTAAGTGTAGAGGTAAACACAGGAGATTCACTGCCCTGGTGTGGATTGAACCTAAAGAAAGAGGCAAGGATTCATCTGGGTTTGCGTTCAGAGCCTTGCATAGTGTTTTAGGTTCCATTCATAATGCTTCAGTGTGCTCTCTATGAAAAATTTTGCAAAGAATGGAGGCAGCCCAAAGTTCTCAAGTAGAAATACAGGGTGAAGGAACGCAAAGTTTATATGACGCCATGTGTGCAGCGTCGGCCATCTATGTCTTCGAGAACATCTCTTACGCTTCACCTGGTATACCAAAAAATCCATTGTGGGTATATACAAGGGTTGCAGAGAAGTAGAATATCCACAGAGACCAAGGATGAATTAAGGAGTGGGATAATATTCATGATTCCATCCTCGCAAAGAACCCTAAGAGTCTTAGGGAGGTGGCCTACAAAAGGATGAAGTGGAATAACGACCTGAATTCCTTGGTGTAGAAGTGTTGGTTCAGTGGGCTCCCACAATATATGGTCTCTTTTGTGCACTACTACCCAGAATCAGTCGATAAATCCATCAAGCATTTCAACCCGACTAAAAATACCATCGAGGGCCGAGAGCTAAGAGCTATCATCTGCAAGGAGGCTATCTGCGATATGTTGTGCATCCCAGAACAAAGCCCCAAGGTAGAAATAATGGATTCATTCACTTCAGCAAGGAGAGAGAACATATGGAGAACTAGATATCTTGCTCTAGACTTTCATAACAAAGAAACCTCAAAGTCCAAGGATGATCAAAAGAAAAGGATACCAATCCTGGCAGCACATAGAATTTTCAAGGAGGACATGAAGGACGCCTTCTCAATGATGGCATTTATCTGCACCTTGGATACTGACATAAATGTTGAGGAATTTCAACTAGGTTTGGGGTTCTAGTTGCCTAGGCAGTACTCTCTTTTTTGGTATGAATTCACAAAATTCCTCGTTTAAGAAATGTTGAACCAGATAGTGAAGTACGAGACACTACAAAGGTTTAGGTTTTTGTCCTTCCTTGCGCACATGTTTTTGCATCAGAACCTCGACTTCTTTCAAAAGAATATGGGGTTGGAAATATATGATGAAAATCAACAGAGAAATCCAGTATCGATGTGGACTCCTCTCCTCTCCACAACATATGACTATTACACATTTTTGGAATATTTCCTAACTCTGATTTTGCAAGATTTGAGAGAGGATGGCAGTGTTTTGCAAATCACCTCAGACTAGACAAAGTACATGCAGAATTTCACTCTGAAGTGTGACTAGTTTCTAGGGGAGGATTTCACATTTATCTGGATGCACGACTTCACTAAGGAACCATTCCAACTTCTAGCATGTCTCACTAGTCGGATACTGGCCCTTGAAATTTTTCATCAGGTATTGATTATTGACTTCACCTTTTGCAATGAAAAATATAAGAAGAAAAGATTTTTCAGCTGCCCGCTGAGCTTTAAAACTGTGATCATGGCCAAGAAGAAGACTCATGACTTGCTAGAGGCAAAGTTGGATCATCTAGGGTTGGTATGGATTTGCGATAAATGGAATTACAACCCCAACAATGACTTACCGAATGAGTTTTTCAAGGTAACACACAGTCTCCATCCTTACTAGGAGAAGTGGTAGAATCTAATGGAGGATGTGGATGATATGATGGTGGACCTAGTCTATATTCCAGATGGAGATAGTCGTCCGACATGGCTCAAGTTCTATTTCTAGATAGGGAAATATGATAAATCAAGGCAGATTGGGACTACTCTTCACAATAATTTGGCAAAGAATTACAACTGGAGTGAAGAGAAGATTAGATATTTTTGGATTTACTAACAAGAGATCCAGTGCACTAAGGCCCCTTATGATAGCATAGAGATGGATGATAGTTTTGAAAAACTATAGAATGACAAGCATCTTGATTTTGATGATAGTGATAATAAATATGTCGACCTGGAGGAGGCCGAAGAATGTACCGCAGAAGGGGCGAAACCAGAAATGGAGCTTCAAACAGCCTCGGTGCAGTAGAAGGGGAAGGCAATAAAGAAAAATTGAAAGTTTTCTTCAAATGTGCAGGTAAACATATCATGTGTGAGGGCTTCGTTGACTCACACCTGGACTATAAAGAGGACCAAAACAATGCAACTGTAGCACTCAAAAATAGTAGTGGTGGAGGACTCACCACCTACCAAAGGGCAGCACATGGAAGCATCTTCTAGAGAGTGTTCACAAAAGCCTAGTGCGAGTCAAGATCCCGCAACGAGCCAAGGATCACAATCATCTACACCATAGGTATCTTTCACTCCCTCTTCTCTTGCTTTGCAGTCTTTAGTAATCCCTATTGTGTTTGCGATGCCACACACTATAACCACTAGCCCTTCCTTTTCCACCTCTACTTCCATGGTCGTGGGAGGTTTCTCACAGTTCTCTCATGTGGCACCATTTACCTTTACTCCTATGTATACCTTTACACCTTTCACTTCAGCCCATTTCACATCAGCCAACACCTCACATTTTGCCTCTATAGCCACAATTAATACTTCTCATGCTACTACTGTGTCAACCTTGGTCCAATTTGTCCAACAGTTGGAATCTTCCATGATCCCACTTCCCTCAAGTCCTCCTACTAGCA
Organism: Sequoiadendron giganteum; assembly: GCA_007115665.2. NCBI lineage: Eukaryota > Viridiplantae > Streptophyta > Pinopsida > Cupressales > Cupressaceae > Sequoiadendron > Sequoiadendron giganteum. The sequence continues at coordinate 425,051,238 of CM021104.1, forward strand.
CACAAGTTGGGTATTGAAATATCCCTCCTTTCTCTCCTCAAACAGTCAATGTTCCGAAGAAGAAAATGCCAGGGATAGCTACCCTCTTATTTCATTTTTCCCTTCCTCCCGGTGCACCTTTCACAGGTGGGCTCATCATATCACTAGTAGAGTTCTTGTTAGAGGGCGATAAAACTAAATACGCACAGGTAATCAGAGTCCAGAAACAAAAGGCCAAAGATGTTAAAAGGCCAACTAAGCCGAGGGTATAGACTATTTTCAACGAGGCTCAACAATCGCTACAATTTGTGACTATGTACCCGTTCGTCATCAAATTGCAAGGGGAGATGCATCCAGATGATTACAATATGTACACCATGGGGCTCAACCTGAGCATAGCCCGACTGCAAGATAAAGTTGAGCTCATGGAGGAGACCCGGCGGATTGTGATCATCGACTTTCTTAAGTTTGTTCGCCAACTAAAGAAGAGGGAGGAAGAGCTGAAAATCGTCAAGGAGAGGGTCGAGGTCCTACTAGCAAAGGAAAAGGTGAGGGATGCTAAGTTTAAATGCTTAACTCAATAAAAACAGATGGAGTAGGCTAAGCTTTGAGAGGAACTTGCAAAGTTCCAATCTTTCGATCCCAACCTGATCATCAAGCTGCAACAAAAAAACTAAGGCTATCAAGACTAGTTGGTACGGTTAGAGTAAGAAGTGCAACAAAGGAATGAGGAGCTCAATTGCCAACATGCTCAACTAGAGCAGCAGATACAGAAAAAGGATGCAAACTTCAACGTCCACCAAAGCCAACTAGAAAGTGAGGTCCAAGAGATGAAATCTTCCTTGGAGAAGGAAACATAAAACAAGGAATGAGTCGAGGCAAGCTGAATCATAGAATCATAGGTCTTGCAGGGACAACTCACCATAGCAAACCAAAAGGTTGCAGAGCTAGCGCATAATATGGAATTGAGGGATGCAGAAATTGGCCTTTTGAAGAGCTCTACCAAACCACCTGTCACCCAATCGAACCTCCTTCAAGTAGCCCAGAGGCTATATATTTCATGTTAGGAAAAGGTTAAGGCCTTCTATCTAACCCTCCATATGATGTTCCAATTCATGGCAGAAGCAACAAGTTTAGGCAGGGAGGTTTGCGGAATGATTGAGTGTTTCCCTCAATCTATCGCGGAGAGAGTTCCTGAGGCTAGGAGGTTGTTGGATAGGCTATATATGGTCCCAGATGAAGTCTTGGAAAATACGGGGATTGATTTCAGGAAGGTCATTTCCAAAATAGCCAATAGGTTTATCCACTACCACGCAGCCATCCTCAATTCTAGCGAGTGCGCCACTACTTTGGACCGAACCGTGAGTAGCATGTGGGAAAGGTTCTCCCACCTAACTCAGATGGGCTTACCATCCCATTTTCTCAAAGATGAATCGATGGCCACGAGAAAGCATATTGTGGTGAAGATTGAAGAGAAGTAGTAGGATGCATTCACTTTTTAGAACTTCAATTAGCCCCTTACTGTCGAGGATATTGAAGGAGTCACCCTTCCGATAGCACAGCTACTTTTTCAACTAGAGTCCTAGGCTGGTATTTTGTCAACGCTGCCTTACAAAGAAATGATCGATCTACATGGAGTGCAAGAGAATCTGTGTGATGTATCGACTCCATCCGATGCTGAATGGATGCCTCTGCAAACTGCTCTCTTCAAGCTCTAATTGTGTCACCTGATGGATAAGACTTTGGTCTGTGAACCAAAATTTTTGGGTCTCTTGTTCCGCAAGTGAAATGCCCCTAGTAGTCACTAAAATTTATGAAGATAAATTTCTCCAAGCTCCCTTTGGGTTTTTTTTTATTTTTTCTAAAACACCAACTCATGCCTCATCTATTGAAAACATCATTATGATCATTTTGTAAAAGCGCGCTTCACAGATTTTTCTTCCTCATTTTTTCAATGGCACTTGCCACGCCTCCACCTATTAGTAGTTTACATATTTCAAGGCTCCTTCCTTTCGCTCCCCTATTAGGCCTCAATCACATGACACATAGCATCATCTGTATACATTCCTTGGAGGCCCCCACCAGCAACATCATTTGTAATGAAGACCTCCACATGTCCTCATTGCACAGATTTTCACCACAAGGAGGAAGGAATGAACCAACGGCCCCAACCTATTGCCACGTGGATCTTCTAAGGGATTTGTTTTGTCTCTACTGAGCAAGCAGCAGCCTCACCATTGTTGCCACATTTTCCAACTATCATTGGGAGTGAGTGACGTGTTTCTGCACTTTGTTCTGCTGGGACCACTTCCATCATTTGCAAGAGATGCATTTGGATCAAGGGCGACCACATTCATGGCTCGAATCTTTTTCCATTGTAACAACCAAGGGAAATCATTATTGTATGCATCATTAATCATGATCAGGGAATCTTTTTCTATTATTGGCTCACTAGGTGGTGGATTTTTAGATATAAATACTGCCTCTTCTCTAGAAGTAAGGGTTCAGAATTAGCAAAGAAATTTTTGGAAATACTAGGCTTCTTGTATTGTTTTTAGCTTATTGTATGAGATTAGTAGATTGTGCCATTGTTCAGCCTTTCTGCTTCTTGTCTATTTGATAAAGTTGTTTATTATGCCTTTATTGTATTGAGTAATTTGTTCGCAGACTTCTATAATTTTAATATAATCTAGCTGATTAAGATCATGTCTTCGACTCTTCTTTTCAGTGGATATGTTGAAGTTATTTTATGTCATTGAATAAGTTGTTTAGATTTCCATTTTGATCTTTGTTGTTCTGAGACATAGCATATTGTTGAATGGCCCTTAAATCATATCTTAAAGATAGGTTTATCGTGCCCATGTCTACTTGTTGGTGTATCACCTTAGATTAGATTTATTTTATATTTGTTTCTTTCTATCCCTTTTCACCCCCCAAATTATAGAAGAAGTCGGCTTCTTTAAAAACCCGGAGGTCACTTAGTTTAGCGCAATAGGTCCCCCCTTTAAGTGAGTTTCCCATAAAGGTTGTTACCTTGTCAAATTTTGGCATCAAAAAGTTCTATAAAAAATTGGTATTTTTTAATGATCTCTTGAAGTTCTTGTGGATGTTGAGTGTTCACATCTTGTGCTTGTACAAAATTTATTCATGTCACTAGACCATAGAAACCTTTCTTAAGTAATTTTTCCATCCTATGGGAGCTAATAATTTGAGTTGGTGGTGATGTTAATCTTATAAGTTATGATATTGTCCATTTGAGTTGAAAGTCATAAATAATTCTTAAAAATTAAACTACACTATTCTCAATTTTTTAAGTTGTTGTACTCCTAAAATTACATTTGTTCCTCCTATTGTAATAGTAAACATTTCTAAATCTAGATGATAATTTCTTATTGAAATTTTTATACTCGATGGAACATACCACCACAAGAGAGTTGTTTTCCATCAGCTATCATGACTTGGAAGTTAGAGATAGGATATACAAAATAATTGATCTCATGAGCTATTCTTCTATCAACAAAGTTATGTGTACTACCTGTATCAATCAACATTTTTACCTTTCTCTTTTTTATATAACTAAAAACTTTAAGTGTTTGTGGTGTTCTTGTTCCATTCAATTCATGTAAGGAGATAGTAGCACTGTCTTCTTCCTCTAAATTGTCACTCAATTCCATATTTGGTTCTTCTATAGATACTTCTTCCTCTTCTTCAACCTCATTCTCAATTATCATTAGCCTCTTCTCATTATTACCTCATTTATGGCCTCTGGACCATTTTCTATCACAATGCCAACATAGACCTTTTTCTCTTTTCTCTTCTTCTTATTGAGGAGAGAGCTTAGTTATTTGTTTCGGGTTAAAGAGGTTAGCCCCATTTTTGTTAGCAATATTAGTGAAATTTTTATCTTTCTATCCTACTATTTGGCCTTGTGTTGATCCTTTTGTGGTGAGGTTTTTTTGCTCAATATGTAATACTTATTGCATTTTTTCTAACTGTACATTTTTTTCATTAAGTCCATTGATGTAGATTTGTAGCCTTTGATAAGGTGTCATATCTTGAGTTTGAATTACCAATCTCATGTTTCAACATTGTAATATGCTACAAACCCTATTTGTTTTAAATTTGTAAGTTGGGTGAAATAGCTCGCCTTCCATGGTTGCTCATAATGAGATACTAATTCATTGGTAAATTCTCTCCAACTAAGTAATTTCCCTCAAAGTTTTCACTCATTAAGGTTCAGATTCTAAATATAGTGAAGCTATGTCAACCATTGCATCATCTGATATATATGGAGTTTAAAATATTATTCCATGAGTTGTATCCATGAAGTTACATAAGTACCATCAAACTTGTGTATATCTATTTTGGGCAGGTTTAATTTTAGACCTTGAAAAGATTGTCCTATACCTTGGTTTTGTCTATTAGGGTTGTACCCACCTTAATGGATTTTTGAACCCCTCAATTCTTATAATATTACTTTTTCAAACCTATATAATTCCTCATTTAAGGATGTTGTAAATGTTTCAAATAATTTATTCTTAATGAAATGTAACACTTTTTCATAATCTGACGGAATTATTCCCTCAATTTTTGGTGGTGGATAGAGATAACATTGATTCAAGTTTGTTTTTATTTTGACCTATAGATTCCTCTTTATAATTAAGGGGGGATAGTATCTAGTGAGAATTGTAACCATAAAAATTTAGATCATATGCTAAGACAGGTTTTAAAAAATATGATTTGACTAAAAATTTCACCACTAAACTAAGGATATTATTTTATGTCTAACAATAAATTGCAAAGAATTAACCCTACCTAATTTTTTATAAGATTTTCAATAATATATTTTTTAAATTCCAAAAATTGCATTCAATAGAGAAAAAAAAATAACTAAATACTGACCACTAAATTAAAGAGTTTATTTTATTTTTGATAGTAAATTACAAAGAGCTAACCCTACCTAATTTTTTATAAGATTTTCAAAAATAAATTTTTAAAATCCAAAAATTTCAACCTATAGAGGAAATTAATGAAAAAAATTAAAATATCAATAACTTTTAGAAAACTTACCTTTGAAGTCTAATTTTTTTTAAGAGCTTACCTAATACATACCTCAAACCCAAAAAAAAAGATCCAAATCCACACTAGTTTGGAATGTTTAGTGGAAACAAAAATGTTGGCCTATATCGTAGCTCTAATACCACTTGTTATGATATTTCTTGAAAATTGTAGTATTGTAAATTTTTGAACCTGACAATTTCACACTATGTTTGGCAGGCTCTTATGTGCTTGGACCTAATTATGCTAATTTTTTGCTCGTTTATTGATATTTTCAGAAAATCAAAATAAAATTGGTAATTAAAATAAATTATCCATTTAACAACTTAAATTTCAAAATAGGTTTATTGTAGAGCAAATTCACCCTTGACTGGCCTATATTGGCTCAATTTTTAAATGTTATTGATGATATTTTTAAATTTGCAAATTCAAATTCATTTTGTGGGAAACAAATAAATGCATATAAATATATTTTTTTAGTATTTAAAAATCTAAGCAACCTAGGAAATTTAAATTACAATTAAGGATCCTAAAAACCAATTAAGGGAAATCAAAAGCAGAATTAGCAGCATTTTCATCAATCAAGATTTTCATTATCAATGCACATCAAGTTCATGTCTAAGATTTTTTTACGTTTCATGTTCATTTTTATGTGATTACTAACACTTGCAGTACCTTCAATCAAACATTTAATTCTCCTTGTATGAGATGATACCATGACTTCAGTCCATCAAGAAAAGTAGATCTAAGTGGAAGCTACAACACTTGTGATTTATCATTTGTTTTATCCATTTGCTTCTGCCTAGCTAAGGGTAAGCACTCTTTATCCAACATCATTATAGCCATTGTGGAGGTAGAAACACCAAAATGGGGTTTGACTTAGGTAAAAAAAAATTGCAACACAACCCTTTCTCTCATTTCATGTTTGTAGGTGGAAAATTTGAAGTGGATTTGAAGAAGATTGAAGATTCAACATCAAAATCAAGCATTCAAACATATTCATCAAATTAGGGCAAGATAATTATTCATCAACGGACGAAGTATCGAAGCTATGTTTGATAGGAGAACACTTACATATAATGTGATCTATTGATACCTATTCAGTGATTCTAGAAATTCAAACTTCTCAGTCTAGGGAAAATTTGCCCCTAACTAGTCAAGTTCAACTCAAATTTGAATGTCAAGTTCATTTGTATCTACCTTCTACTTTTGTTATATCAGTTTTAGTGTTTTGGTTATGTACTTTTCTAAAATTACATTAGTTCATTATAGTTTCTTAGTTGACCTAATTTACATAATCAATTAAATTCAATTCCTAATCCTAATCAACTCTATCAATCCACCCAAAAAGGACCAAAACCTTAATCAATCATTTTGGCTCTTTCTTGAGGAAACTATTCAAGCACGGTCTTATATGATTAATCTGGGTTCCTCTCAAATGTAATTATTGGGCTAGGTGTGATTTAGACCCTAGGTTCCTTTTTCCCACATCACAAAAATATAATAGAGCACTTAGAGGGAGTCACCTCCAATAATCAGATGATATGATATGAATTCAATAATTGATGATATAATGATTTGGGAGGAACATATCTCCTTTATTTATAGGCTTAACTATGTAGGGGAATACTCCTTAAAAATAATAAATAGTATTTAAGGTATTATCTAATACTAGTGCTAAGGTTAAGAATGCCACAAGTGCTAAACTTCTTATACTTAGGAATGTATATTATTTTCTTATAAATATATGATATTAGGGTCAAGTATTAGATAGAATATTAGGGACCTAACATTTGGGATGCTATAAATGTTATTAACATGAATAAGTTAAAATGATCCTTGTATTATATTGGTTGATAGAAAAAGAGTTTGATGAATGGATAAGTTATTATGTAAAACATTATTGATTATTCTATTCAAATTCTTTGAATTTTTTTATTTTGTTATATCATTATCAAAAGGCAAGAATCAAATTCCATGTGTGATAAATGAAATAATTTAATTCAAATTATGATATTGATATGAAAAAATGTAATTGATCTTATATATGCGTCAGAGTACTATCAAGCTAGAAACATAACAATGGTAAAGGTGAGGTGACAAAACACTATTAAAACTAGAAAAACATGTGATCAATAGAAAAGGGTCGTCAAGGAACGCTCCTATATAATTACATGAGGTTTTGATCATTTTCAAAAAAATAGACTAGAGGTTCATTTGAAGTTAGTCTATGGAAAAATATATTATATAAAAATTTGAGAGAATCATGGAGATGAAGTGGTGTAATTATCAAGTTAGATTGGATTCAACACCATGAGATCACATGAAGGATATATCATGGATAATCCAATATATAGTTTCAAGTGTCTTACAAAACTTAGCTATTATCATGGATAATAGAAAATATTAGACAACAAATAGGCTCAAGAAGTTATGAATAATCTCCTTGTGTAAATTGAAGAATAATGTTCATTATTTGATTTTTTTATATTTTTGTTATATCATTTTTTATTAATAGGAAAAATAGGTTGTGGAGGTACTCAAAACCCTTACAAATAAAATGTTGCTACAAGATAAAGCATAGTCATAAAACATTCAAAAAACAACAAACTAAAAGAAAAAAATCCAAAGAAAACAACTATTTCATATATCCTTAAGAGGGTCTACCACTTCTATCTATTTTGTGGCATGTCTAACAAATATCTAATGTGTTTCCATTGCATTTTTTGCTTTATTGTTAGCTCTTGGTACGTGTTCAAAGGTGATGACTATGAAGTACTCAAATCTATCCACCATTATTTTATAAGGCATCATCTTATCATCCTTTATTTGGTAATCATCGTTGACCTATCTAAACACCAGATTGGAATCACCGTAGAACTAAAATTCATTGATTTTCCATTGTATTGTCATTTTGACTTCCATGATAAGAGCATAGCCTGGTATATTTATACATGGGAATTCCAACCTATAGAACTTCGGTATGCAATCACCTTGAGGGGTGATAAATAGGATACCTGGTTCTGATCCTTGCTATATATGTGAACCATCAAAGTATATCTTCTATTGATGTGTTGATGTAATGGTGAATATTGCTTCATCTAAAAACTCAGATACTAAGGGGTATTCTGCATATATTAGTGCTCCATCTGATTGATCAATGATGATTTGTCCTTTGATATCTTTTCAACCAACATATTTGATGTCAAACTCGCTCAGGATCATTACCCATTTAGCCATGCGGCCTATGAGAGTTGCCTTTGATAATAGATACTTTAATGGATTGACCTTGGAGATGAGATTAACCTAATGACTAAGCATGTAGTGGTGTATCTTTTGAGAAGAAAAAACTATCACTAAATAGGCTCTTTCAATAGGTGTATAGTTAAGTTTGTACCCTACTAGGGTCTTGTTGATGTAATAAATAGCTCACTTTGCTTTATTCATCATGTTGTTCCAAAAGAGATCCTAGTTTTGCTAATGTTTCTAAGATGTACAATAACAATGGTTTATCTACTATTGGTGGCATCAAGATGAAGGGTGATGTTAGATAGTCTTTCAATAGCTAGAAATCTTGTTGGCAATTATGATCCCATTTGAATGTCACACCCTTGTGGAGAAGGTGTGTGAATGGGTGGAATTTTTCAACTAATTGTGCAATGAATCTTTTGATAGACTACAGTTTTCCTTCAAGACTTATGATTTGCTTTAATTTTTTAGGTGGATACATATTGATTATAGCTTTGGCTTTGGTAAGGTCCACTTCAATTCCCCTTTTTGATACAATATACCCCAAAATTTTATCAGAAGTGGCTCCAAAGACACATTTCTTTGGATTTAATCACACCTGATAATTTTCCAATCTATCAAATATTTGAGCCAAGACTTCAAGATGTCTTTCCTTGTGATTGATTTTGCTAATATGTCATCAACATAATCTTCCAATATCTTGTGAAACATGCCATGGAAGATCATATTCATTGCTCTTTGATAGGTAGCTCCAACATTTTTTAAGCCAAAATACATGACATTTCAGTAGAAAGTACCCCATGGGCATGTGAATGCTATCATGTTTTGATCCTCTTTTGCTATCATTATCTGATTATATCCTAAGAACACATCTATGAGAGATAGAATCTCATTTATATTTGTAAGATCCACAATGATGTCTATGTTAGTAATGGAAAATCATCCTTAAGACAAGCTTTATTCAAATCCTTGAAATTTTTGCATATGTGGATGCCCCCAGTGGGTTTTGAGATTGGTACGAGGTTTGAAACCCACTATGGATAGTTAATGGGTCTCACGAAACCCACATTAAGAAGCTTATATAGTTCAACTTTGACTAATAATGCTATTTGGGGATGCATTTTCCTTAGCTTTTGTTTCACCGATTTTGCATTAGAATGAATTTTCAAGTGATGCACTACCAATGAAGTGTTAACTTCTAGTAAATTTGAATATAACCAAGAAAATTTGATCTTTCTTTCTCTGAGGAAAAATATTAAATTGTGTTATTCTTTATCATCTATGGATGTAGCATAGAATGCCACTTGTGGTTGCTTGGTTCTTCCAACATTTACTAGTTGTGCTTCTTCCACAAGAAATTTTGACATTTCTTAATCTATTGTAACACTAGGAAGACTGAATCCTCCATCCTCAGGTGCCTTAGAGAGGTTTTCACCTTTGGATGCATCCTTTGTTTTTACTTTTTTGTGATATGAAAGCATCAATTTTTGGTTTTCGCTAGGGGATCTTGTTTTAATTTTTAAATTTTCTATTTTGCAATTGGAGGATTTAACCCAATCACCATAGTACACTTGGGTGTCAAGTTCAATGTCAAAACCCGCTTTATGATCTCTCAAAGGTACACCATCTCAAAGTCCCATGAATTTTATGATAGCCTCATCATTTTCAAATAAATCTAGAATTTGTGCTTTTATTGGTCCCAATTGATGAGCTGGGGATATATGATTTTAAGCTTTTTTTCTTAGGTAGGGGATGTAAAGGATGTGGTGATAATGGTGTATATGGAAGAATTCTCAAAAAAGTATGTTATACACATGGGTAAGTCCTTGATGTTTTCACTATTAAATGGGTTATACCAATAAGAAGCTTCAACTTCCTCAATTATGATATTCTCGGCAAGAGGATTCATATTCTCATTTAAGCTAACCTAAGACCTTTATTCTTTGGTCACTTTTCTAAAATGAGGAATTCACACATACCTTGTTATTTTAAGCCAAGTCCATCAGTACCTGTGTAGCCCATGTTCTTCATTATATAATATCCTTCTTTTTGATCAACTGGTAGAGGAGCCTCTTCTTGTTCGTCATGATGTATCCATTTATATGTCTCCTTCATCTATGATCTCTATGTTTAGTTCCCCCCATTTTTTAAAGGTAGTAGGTTTGAACTTTATTATTTTGGATACTTTTTCGATATGATGGGGTTGACCATATGACTTTGGAGAAAGTGGCACTTGTCCCATGTATAAGGAATCCTTTAGGTTGTATTCACCACAACCATTATCTTTTTACTTTTGATTGTAGAGAGTGTGTGTTGAAACTTTGATGTAGAGGCTAATGTTGTCAGATCAACAAAAGAAGATGAGGGTGTAAATTCACCATTCTTAGGTACTTGAAGTATTCTATAGTATTTATCTTCCATACTCTTGCATTGATAGAAGGGTTCAAGATCACCATGAATTGTTACTTCCTTGTCATTGTAAGGAAACTTTAGATACTAATAATAGGTAGAAGCAACGACCTACATGGCATGGATCCATGGGTGGCACAAAAGGATATTATATGGAAAGTTAAGGTCTAAGACTTGGCATGTTGTTTCTATTGTAACAAGGCCAACTTGTATGGGTAAATTTATGGATCCCCTTGAATGGTGACCTTCCCTCTTTGTGTGGTGACTCCACACTCAAGCTTTTGTCTAGATATTATGACAACGGATACATGATTGTCTTCACATTGTATATTTCCTTCAACATTTTCATAGGTGTGATTGACAGAATTGAAGGTTTTAGACTTTCCTATATCTTTTCCTTTACCATGATCGATCATAGGATTCTTGTACATCCCTAATTCATTATTTCTTGATGTTCCTACACATATATCAATGTTTACCTCACCATGATCAATGAGGTCTTGTATGATGTTATTTAGTTTCATGCAATTATTTTTTTTATGACCTTTCATTCAATGGTAATCACAATAATTATTATCATTGTACCATGAACGTTTAAATTATGGTTCTTCATACTATCTAAATTTAGGAAGTTGTATTAGTTTTGTTTGTATGAGTTTCTTCAAAATTACCTCAATAGGTTCCCCTAAGGGATTGTATTTACACCTTAATATATAGTTATTCTATCTTTGTGGTGGTGGTCCTCTTAAAGGGTTTGTTTTTGGTATATTTTCTATGGATTACATTGTTGAGGTTGTGTGTTTTTCACACATTTTGTGTCTACCACACTGTCATTAGTAGCATTCTTATTTTTTCCCCATATATAGGGTTTGTCACTCAATCTAGATGGTTGGTTATTATTGTTATATATTTGTATTAGATCCTTAGCAATAAGAGTTATCTCAATGCTAAGGCCTTTTTATATGAGTTCCTCAAATGTTTGTATGCATTGCATGTGTAGTTGAAAGGTGAGTTCTGAGTTAACATTGTTTACGAAAATATCCACTTGTTTCTTTTCAAGGATAGGTGGTTTGCATTTGGTTGCCTTATGTCTCCGTCGTTGGAGGAAGGAGGCAAAGGTTTCACCCTTGTTTTTTTTGACAATGTATAGATTAGTTATTGTGGTATTCACATCAACTTTATAGGAAAAGTGGGCAACGAACTGATTTATGATCTCTTGGAATGCTTGTATGCCTTAGAGTAAGCATGAAAACCATTCTACAACTTTTCCACCTAATCTATGTGGAAAGAGGCATATAAGAGATAAATTGTTATAAGACACCTCGATACAAGAGAAATAGAACTCTCGTATGTGCTCTTCTAGGTTATCTCATCCTTTATACTTGTTGAATTTTGGAATTTTAAAGTTTAGGGGAAAAGGTAACATGGTAATGCTTCTATCAAATAGGTATGGACATAAGCCTTGGATCATGTAAGATTTTTTATTTTCCTCATTTGTATATGCTAGATTTTTTGCACTAAACTTTGACTCTGTGAGCATATATTGTTAGAAGGAACATTGTTAGTGGATTAAGAGAATTATATTGACTTGGGTCTTGATATGTAGGTGGGTTCATGTTGTATGGATTATATACAATTTGAAGTTTTGGACCTGTTAATACTATGGATTGGTCTAGGGTGGAAGAGGTGCATTATATGGTGCATAGTGAATTTGTGGGATGTTGTTTTGTTGTCTAGGTTATTGTTTCAAGGCTTCTTTTTGTTTTTGAAAAGTTAAACAGCATTTACGGGGCGTTGTACCCCTCACAACGAGCCACTAGGGCCAAAAAAGGACTAAACATAAACAGAAAACATTAACAGAAAAGAAAAAAACTAGAGATAGCCCAGCGACAGCACACCAACAGCCGACAGACCAGCAATAGGAGTAGTTAACTGGCCTCATCCTAGTTCTTGATTAGGAGGTCGACCGCCTCATCACCCACCCACTCCTTATTTTCCTGGCTATTATTCCCCTCCAATTCCTCTTTTATGACATTTGACAGCGCACTAGTAACAAAGTGGCTTAGTTTCATTGTGAAGTGGTTCAAGCCCCTAAATCTTTTGTCCAGGGTGTTCAATCTCTTCGCCAACACGTCAGCATCTTCCCCAATATCCCTAGTCTCTCGAATCCCACTAGGCTCATTCACCAGCGGAGTGTGCAAGTCAAAACCATGGCTAGGAATCTTGTTGTCCATCGGAGTAGGCAGGGGCCTCTCTCCCATGTCATCAATCTCATCATCAGACTCTTCCTCCTTATAGCCCTTGTTGTCAGACTGCTCCACCTCTGAGTCCTCAATAATTAATCTCTTTTTTCTATTCTTGGCCAGCCTCCCCGATCTCCTCCTAAAACTTTCCCCACCAGTCAGCTTCGTGATCCCCACAACCGTATCCCCTCTGGAATATTTCCCAACTGCATTCTTGCCCTTGCCCTCCTTAACAATCGTAGCCTGCACGCATTTCTCCTTACCTTTCTTCAGCTTAGTGTTATTATCAGTCATGCCAACCTGGGTGGCCTTTAGCTCACAGATCCCTTCTGCCACACTGGCATGAGCCATGCCTAATCCACCCTTAAGCTTTTTGGTGGCTAAATTAGTTTTGACACTCCCCACATTGTCAGTCCGAGGAGGGCTCTTGGACTCAGCCGGGGAGATATGAATCGAGGAGATGGGTTCAATGTTCTCAACACGGACAATAATGGCTTTAGGCGGGCAAAGAGTAAGATGGAATTGGTATAGGTGGAGGATAAGCCCCTGATGGAGCAGGAGAGGTGGGAGATCACAGGGATTACGACAAGCCGCTGCATTACATTTTTCCACCGAGCTTTCCAAGTCCATAAGAAGGAAAAATGGAAAGCTAAGCAGCATTTTATGTCTGAGATGGTTAAGCAGAGGGAAATGATAGAAGAAACAAGTTTTGTACCTACCTTCAAGCGTCACATATTTCATCAGAGCCATGCAAACCATGTCCCATGGCTTAGGGAGCTCAGCTCTTTCAAACCTTGCCTGATTTCTGACCGAAGTCTCCTCACCTCTGAAGAATGCCTTAAGGCTTTCGTGGTCTAGCTTTTTGGTGTGTTTAGGGTATTTCTTCCCTTTGTACCTCAAGCTCGTGGCCTACACAATGACATCCTCGCTAACTTCAAATGAAATCCCCCCAATAGAAACCCTTCTGTCCTTCCAAGAACTAGAAAATTGACCTAAAAGAATAGGATCATGGCCGACTAGTTGTTCCATAAGCGGGGAAATTCCACCCTCCACACAAATGTGCCAGACCAAAGGGTTGTTTTGAAATTCATCACAACTATCCAGCTCCGTCCACACACAATCTCCACCCATTCTGTCGGCCTGCTCAGGAAAACCACAGTGTTGCAACAAACACCAGAGACAAACATTGCGAACAAATATCATAAAAGGATGTTTAATGCAGGGCTTACGGCTAATAATCCTCTCAAACCAATAACACGCGTGGAGGGGAAATATGCAGCAGTGAGAAAAGACATAACAATTAATGATTTTTTGATAATAGTGGAGGAGGCAAAAGTTGGCGGATAAGTAAGAAAGGCACGACATCCCATGCAAATAAACCAACAAGCTAAATTTAGAAACCTGCCATAAATCCGAAGTAACCACCAGCTAAGTTAGCCGGCGCGAAGCCACTAGAACACAACCAGTACTCATCATGAATGGTCCCATCATTATTAACACACTCACTTCTCCAAATGTAATTAGGAGATAAATCAAGTAACCCCATTCCCCAAAACGTGATACACACAGTACCTTCATACACCCGAGAAGAAATCATGGCCTTCGAAATAACCCACATCACGTCACCAGATCTAAGCTTGATCACATCAATTAAGTTTCCTCCCTGCCATCTCATCATTATTTTATAAGCTATACCCAATCTCCAATCCCAAAGAATCAACATGTGGGTGCTCATTCCCCTACTCCACACTCGCTCATCTTTACCAGTAGCACTCCACCTGTCCTCCATACCAATATTGGCATTTATCCACCAACACACCCAAATAAACCAGTGGGACCCCAGTCAGTCCTCGTCATCCAAAAGTTACAAGTCATTATTAACCACGAAAGCCCTTTCCCGCTCTATCAAAACTTGAATGTTTGACGGCAGTCTTTCCTTTTTCCTCCAACATCTAGCCAAGAGCCACCCCGAGCCAAGATTCGCCAACGCATCCACCACACTATTGCTTTCTCTGTAAATATGAGACACTTTTTTATCTCTTAATTTGGACATAAGGAAGCTAACGCTTCTTTTTGTTTTTGTTGTTGTGCAAGAATATTTATTGGGAGCATGTAATTGTTGTTGAGCATGCAACTATTGGTGTGATTGCAACTATTTATGAGCATTGAGTTGTTGTTGTGCTAAGAGTTGTTGGAGTGCGATGTTTTATTGTTACTATGGAGTGGGATTTTGATGTATTGATGTTGTTGTTGTTGTTGTGGGTTAGGGACATATTGATGTTGGGGTTGAAATTTTTTGGAATGATATTTTTTGAGTGGGTTGTTGATGGTATTAGGGAATGAGATTTTGTTGTTTTGGGGTCAAATTTTGTTGGGGTGTTTGTTGAGAGTGATATTGAAGTTATTTTTGAGGAGGTTTTATTGTTAATTACTATTGAGGAGGTTGTTGGTGGACGTGTATGTTTTGTGATGGTGGTGTCATAAACGAATTGATCCCATAATTTTTCATGTTTATATTTGGTACATTGCGATTTGGTATGTTGGTTTTTGGTGGTGGATTGTTTTTATTTTGAAGGCCTGGGTTGTTTGGAGTCCATAAACCTTGAGTGTTTATAATGGATTGTTATATTGGTTGGAAAATTTTGTTTGATTTTCTCCTTGTAAAGTGACTATGGGTTGACTTGGTACATTTGTTGAAGAAGGATTAGGTATTTGTTCAATGACATGATGCATCAAGGGGTCACTTCCTTATGAATGATTTTTTGTTCCAAAATTTAAAAAGGTTGGTTGTTCCCTAAGTTGATCAAGACTTAACATAACATCTAGTGCTTTAACAAGAGATGGGTCTTGTTTCATCTCTAATATTTTTTCAGGAGTGAACTCATCAATTGTTTCAACTTCATTTAGGTTAGGTTGCATTTTTTGGAAAAAAACTTCATACCCTTTAGGATTGGTGTTACACATTTTGTATGTTTTCTCAACAGTACTTGTGGTAATGTGGGGATTTGAACCACTAGGATTTGTTTCCATTTTCTTCTTATGTTGGGATTGTTTTGTGGTCATTAAACTTATAGTTATCTTAGGAGATATGGATTTCGAAAGTGTATGAAATTTTTTTTGATAGGATATTTGAGTTGCCTCAAATTGGGCTAGTAAAGACACCCTGAGCTTCTTTGGACCAATGATAAATGTCATTTGGATGATTTGGGGATGTGAAACCTTAAATTTGGAAAAATATGGTTTTAACTAGATCTCTTGCTTAAGTTTTGTCTTAAGGATGATTCCTTTCTTGTCCTAGAAAAATGAGTCCAAGCTAAGGAAGATGATAATGAGGCTGCCGACATTGGGAGTAGAATAATGACTCAAATGTTAGGATAAGGTGGCATTAACTTTGTAATCCTATGTCATTTGTATATCTCCACATTCCTTGGATTGTGTTCTAGGGACATGAGAGAAAAATATTAAATTTTGGCATGTTGTAATTATATTTTAAAGAGGACTTATTTCCAGTGGAGGTTACACATTAAATATGGATAAGGAATCTTTCCTAGGCATCCAAAATGGAATATGAAATTTTTTGAAGTGGGAATCCAAAATTGGAGAAGAAAAGGTGTTTGTTGGTGTTCCATCGGGAAGTGGAAAGGTCACCTGAGCTTCTAGACTGAAAGGATTGTTAGAAGATGGTCAACTCTCCCCTCGGGCTTCATGACATGGACTAGCTACCTCCCATTGATCCAGTAACTCTGACAATTGTATCAAGCATTAATAGGTCGATCTTTTGGTGCAACAGCAACCATGGGGACAATAATTGGTATCAGAGCCTTACCCTTATGTAAGTTTAATCAACTTAGGGGTTCCTAGCAGAGTGTGTATCATGGCTAATCAGAAAGGTTATTCTACTTACAAGGCACCACTATTTAATGGTTTGGCTTTGTTTTTTAGAAATTTAGAATGGATCGCTACTTATCTTCTCAAGGTTATGATATTTGGGAAGCAGTTGATATTGAGTACACTGTTGCTAAGGTTCCTTCCACTGCAGATGAAAAAAATTCCTATGAGTGTAATGCTAGGGCCTTAAATGCTATTTTTGTGGATTGACTAATGATATACTTGTCAGTATTATGGGTGGTAAAACTGCAAAGGTTGTTTGGGATAAACTATCTAGTATCTATGAGGGTGATGTAAAGTTCAAAGAAGCTAAGTTACAAACATTTAGAGCCAAATTTGAAGGGCTAAAGATGAATGAGGAAGAGAAGGTTTTTTATTACCTTCTAAGAGTCCAAGAGACATTCAATGCTATTCGTGGACTTGGTGAGTCCTTGGAAGAAAAAAAACAATTGTCAAGCAAGTGCGAAGATCACTGACACCTAAGTATGATTCCAAAGTATTTGTTGTAGAAGAGAGGGATATAAATAAACTTACCATAGAAGAAATTCATGGCACATTTACTACTTATGAGATGAGAGTTTGTAATGATAACCCCACAAGTAAAGAGGTTGCCTTTAAATCTGTTAAAAAGAACAAAGAGATAAATTATAATCGAGAGGAATTGGATGACAAATAATCCACCTTTGTAACGAGATTGAAAAGAGGGTCAAGAAGGTATAAGGGGAAGCTTCCATTCAAGTGTTTCAATTGTGGTAAGATAGGACATTATGTTTCTCAAATTCCCATTAAAGATCCTAAAAGTGATAAAGAGGATAGTAGGAGACAGGGAAAGAAGAAATAGTATAGTCCTAAAAGGAAAAAATCTTTCAAAAGTAAGAAAAATCTATTTGTTAAGGATGTTGATGTAACAGATAGTTGTTTAGAAGTTTATTGAAGAAGGAGAGGAAACATTATTTATGACTACTATTAGTCGAAGTGAAAATTGGAAAGAAAAGAGTGGAGATCAATCTGATAATAATAAAGAAAAGGTTGGTTTTGAGGGAGAATTGAGATGTGATCTTGGTGAAATAAAAATACTCAAAAAGGAGGCAGTAGTGCAAATAAATCATACCCAAAAAGATACTAAAAATCTGATCAGCAAGGTTAGTGAGTCTAAAAAATTAGTTGCAGATCTAAAACTTCAACTTGAAGAGAACAAGAGAGTTGTAGAAGTCACCAAAATGAAGTTAGACACCAAAGAAAAGGAGTGTTATACTTTAGAGGCAGAAATTGTAGTCTTAAGGAAAAGGCTAGATATGTGTGACAACAGTGACATGTTAGTAGATCTCTTGGGTAAACAAAAAGGTCAAAAGGACAAGGTTAGCATATGATTTATAGAAGGATAATGTTCTTTTCCAAATATCTCTCAAGTGAAAGAGGATGAGAGGAGGCAGATAACTTCTTCAAAATCTGGTTCAGAAATAGATATCATTCAACACGTTGATATTGATGGAAGAAAAAGGATCATGAGATCATCTGGTGAAAAAATGAATGTCCCATTCAAGTATAATCTACACTTCAATGATTATTGCTTCTATTGTAATCAATATGGGCACAAGGCTAGTGAATGTAAGATTGTTTCAAGAAGGGGATTACATTTTGTGAATATAAATCCTTTTGAAGTGTTGAACAAGTTGAGATCCTTTAACTGCAATAACTTTGGACATATAGCCAAGTTTTGTAGACCTAACTTAGTTGGACTACAAAATATATCTTGTGTTCAATCCAAAATGACTTTTTCTAATGCTAATAAGAATAAGAGTAATGTAAAATCAGTCTAGAGACCTAAAGTGTTTGAAAAAAAGGTTGAAGCTATGCTTTTTCAAACTATTCTACATGACAAGAAGAAAAAACTATGGGTTATAGACAATGGGTTCTCTCATCACATGACTGGGAGTAAGAGAAAGTTCATTGATTTAGAAGACTATTTAGGTGGGTTAGTCAAGTTTGGAATTGATAATTGTATTCAAATCAAAGGGAAAGGTACTATCTCTTTGGGTGATAACACACCTTTGCATGAAATTAGAAAGAAATCAGGTAAAACTATTGTAGCATGGTTGAGGACTAAAGGAAACATCTATAACCTACAAGAGACCAAATCCATGGATACTTTTGAATAGCTGAGGGAGAGATTAGATGGCATTTCTCTTGATTCTCTTCAATAAATCAAATTTTGTAAGCACGGTTTCAGGGGGAGCTTATGGTTTTGTTCTATTATCCCTAAACCTTGAAAGGTTGGTTTGGTCACTTGTTGCAGATGTTCTTGTTGTTGGCACATTTTTTCTTGTGATAGTGTTCACATTATTATTACTTTGGTACAAAGGTTTATGAGAAACTTTCCCATTTTTCCAAAGGTGAATGTTGTATAGTGTTTGTTGAATGAAGTTTGTCATTGATGTCAAAGTTGGATAGATTGATTGTTGAATGGGTTAAGTTTGACATCAATGCCAAAGGGGGAGTTTGTTGAATGAAGTTTTTTGTTGATTTCAAAGGTGGATAGATTGATTGTTGAATGGGTTAGGTTGATGGGCCTTGTTGGTTTTGATGCAAAGTTTCTCCATCATTCATTTCATGGTTCATGTTCCACGGAGTTGTTTCAGTTTTGCCTTAGGACAGAGCACAAAGTGCTTTACATTGATATCAATCTGGTATTCAAATGTTAGGGTTGTTGTTGTTTACTTCACAAAGTTGGCATTGGGAGTTGACATTGTTTACCTCACAAAGTTGGCATTGGAAGATGGCTTTGAGATTTATAAAGAGCATATGAAATTGGTGGTAATCTCAAGTTAGGGTTTTTAGTTGTTAGAATTTCTACATCCTATGATCTAATATCTAAAACCTTAAGTCTAGGTTTATGTTTTTTTAAGTCTTTTGAAGCAAGTTCACTTTGTGTTATAATTGATGGTTGAATTTTTATATGAGGTAAGAGGTCACTTAAGTGAAGAAATCAAGGTATTAAACACATTGACAATTGGACCCTCCTCTTAGCATAACTGGCTGAAAAGGTTGCAAAATCATATTCTTTCACTCAAAGTGAAATTAATGGCATGTATTTAATTGTATCTTGGTGGGTAATAAAAAATATAAGGCTCACTTTAAATCTTAACGATTACTTCACAAGTGTTTATTTTGATAGGAAAATAGAGGTCAACGGTTGTTTTAGTTACACACTTTTGTAAATGTTCTTTGAGGCAATGATCGAAGAAGAAACTAAGTGAATACATTGAGGGTATTCTAACTATAGAGTGAGCTTGATGTAATGAGGATGGAAGATAGTGATATGATGTTTTTTATATGAAAATATATGTGGAAAGAAAGTGTCAAAAAAATACAATAATCATGCTTACACAAATGAGAAACTTTGATTGGTTTGTCATTGAATTTTATCCCTTTCATGGTGGAATGTGACTCAAAGAAAAAGGTCTGTGTGAGTTGATTATAATGCATTGAAGATTATCTTATCAGTTTTTGTGTGTCAAGGATATAAAGAGAAGGAGTTTTGAATAACATGTCTTTCAAATGTAATCTCTTCTCTACACAGACCTATGTGATCTAATAATGATTACAGATGTTTTTTGAATTTGAAATGAGTCTAGAACAGTTTGTGTATGCTTTGAATAAGAAGATGAATAAGGATTTTTCTATGTGAGTGAAGTTTTTCAATGTAACAGAAAGTAACTATCTTATATCATTATTTTAATCATTCAAAGTATGTGAGAATCAAAATGTATATAGAGATTTTCTTGTAAAATAAGTGGTCATTCTTGTATGCAGTGTTAAAATTCAAACAAGTGAGATTGGTGATTTATAGTACATTGTAAATAGAGATAAAGAAATGGATTGTCCAGAAATAGAGTAACCCTTTGAGTTTGATTTATTTCTTCTGAGTTTAAGGAAGGCGATGTGTGTTTTCTAGTGAGGCATATTGTGTTGCCAGTGAGGCATATTGCTTTTCCAGTGAGGCTTTGTCAGTGAGACATTAAATGTAACCAATGAGGTTTTATTTTTCCAATGAGGCTTAATGAAGTGAATTTTTAGATTGGTTTTTTTATCCCTTTTAAGGTTTTCCACTCATAATCCCTATGTTATGACTTATCTTGATTATTTGTCAATTTGGGTTTGATAAGTCATTCTTGTTCAAGTATATTTTTCTGATTCATATGATTTTGATTCACTCAACATTAAATATATATGATGTTTGAAGTGGTCTCAATGTATTTATATGCATAAATTCAAGTGGGTTATTTAATAAGATTTGATTTGTGATTTGACCACTGATTCACCCCCTCCCCTCTCAATGGTCGTGTACTCCAATAAGTGGTATTAGAGCCAAAGGTGTCAAGTTTGAATCCCCTCGGGTAATACTAAGGGGGATATTGTTGGAAGATGGTCACCACTCCCCTCGAGTTTCATGAAATGGACTAACCGCCTCCCATGGATCCGTTAACTCTGGTGGTTGTATCAGGCAGTAATAGGTTGATCTTTTGGTGCAACAAAAACCATGGGGCCAACAAGGAGTTGGATGGGCTATGGGTTAGCTTCCCATGTGTGGGTATTGAATGTCCAATTAATATTTTATTAGGTCTTTTGGTTGTACAAGAAGAGGGGTGTGGGTTTTCCCAGGTGGTTTTGTACCTCTTGTTTTGGTTTACCATTCATGGTTTTACCTCCTACAATTTCTATAAATTGGAGCCATGGGATGGTAGTTTCATATTGAGTTCTTGCAGGTAACAGGGTGCTATCGGATTGATTTGAGATTAGTAGTGAATTTTATTATTGTGTACTCTCATTCAAAGATTAATAATATACTTGTCCTCTTTTCTCGGGTGGAGTTTTTTCTTGAAAGGGTTTCTCCATGTAAATCTGGTGTCACATTTTGTTTGTTGATTTTTAGATTGTGATGTTTTCTACAATCACATGTTTATTTCTGATTTGGTAATCTGATTTTCATATCTGAATTCTCTTGCATAAGTTCATATTTTAGTTTTCCTTCACCTTGTTTTTAACATTTTGTATTAGAGCTAATTGTTTAGAAGGGGATGTCTTTTTCTTGAATGTTGGAAGGTTTTTTGGCTACAATGGGAGATTTTTTTTTGTGGTATATTGTAGATTTTTGAAGAGGATTATTTTCCATGGATTCTACCTCTCACCAAGATATTAATAAATTTAATGGAATAGGCTATAGAATGTGGAAACTAAAGATGAAGGATCTCCTTGAAGAGAGAGATCAGTGGTTGCCAATTTTGCAAGAGAGTAAACCAGCTACAATTTTTTATGAGGATTGGAAAAATTTAGACAAGAAGGCATGAGGAACCATATGATTATGTCTCATGGATTTCATCCTCTTGAATGTATCCACAGAAGACAATGCATACAAGTTGTGGAAGAGGGTAGGTGATATTTGTCAAACTAAAAAAATTTCTAACAAGTTATATCTCAAAATATGGTTATATTTATTAAAAATAAAAGATGGTGATTCTATTACAGACCATTTAAATGCTTTTAATCTGATTATAAGTCAGTTTTCATTAGTAGATGTTAAATTATAAGATGAAGATAAATGTATCTTGTTTCTTTGTTCTTTCCCTGAATCTTGGGAAAATCTAATTGTTGTCATAAGTAGTGGTAATGCTGAGAAAAAGATGGATAGCATGATTTTCATACTTCTATCAAAGGAGATGAGGAGAAATTCTATGAATTTTGGCTCCCAAGATTCCTTGCATGTGTGAGGAAGGTCGAAAGAAAAAGGTCTTAAATGGGATAAAAAGAGGGATAAGTCTAAAGGGTATTTTAAGACACCCTAAAAGAGTAAAGTGTTGGAATTGTGGCAAAAGAGGGCATGTGAAGGAGTATAAGAACAAGAAAATAAATGTTTATTCATCCATAGAAAAGTCCTCTAATGATGATTATGATGCTTTTTTTATTTCATATAACTCTACTAGTGATGATTCCTGGCTTATTGATTCAGGTTGCTCCTACCATATGACTCCTCACAAGGAGTGGTTTACTTCTTACAAAACATATGATGGGGGAGATGTTTCCTTGGTGATAACAACACTAAGAAGATTGTTGGTAAGGGAAAGTTAAAGTTTTGTTTCAGTGATGGGAGGATTAAATACCTTGATGATGTTTTACATATTCCAGAACTTGCGATAAATTTACTTTCAGTATCTAAGTTGAATGATTTTGGAATGCATGTGACGTTTGACAAGTCTAGTTACAGGTTGGTAAGAGGGAGTTTGGTGATAGCTAAAGGATCTTGGATATGGACTTTGTTTAGGCTAAATATCTCTACTTTGTGTAACTCTTCCAATGTAAGTAGCACTAAAAATTCATGTGTTTTGTGGCACCATAGATTGGGTCACATTGGTGAAAAAGATCTTAAGACCATTCTTAATAAAAATTTAGTTAATAGTATTTTTATTATTATGTTGGAAAAAATGATTTCTGTGAGAATTGTGTGTTTGGTAAATAGAATAGATCTTCATTTCCTAATGGAACTAATAAGGAAAATATATTATTAGATATCATTCATTCGGATGTATGTAGACTAGTGGATGTTGACTCTCTGGACAAATCTCAGTATTATGTCTCTTTCATTGATGATGTATCAAGATACACATGGATTTAGTTTATGCGCTCTAAATCTGAATTTTTCACTAAGTTTAAGGAATTTAAGGCCTTAGTTGAGAAGCAATTAGATTATAAGATAAAAGTGTTGAGATCTCACAATGGGGGTGAATATTGTTCCAAAGAATTTGATGAGTTTTGTAGGCATGAAGGTATTGGTCGATAAAATACTACTCCTAACAATCCCCAACAAAATGGGGTAGCAGAAAGAATGAACCAAACCTTGATGGGAAGGGCTAGGATCATGTTGAGTGGTGCTAAGTTTGATAGATGCTTTTGGGTAGAAGCAGTTGGTACTTATTTTTATTTGATTAATAGATCTCTTTGTTCAACTCTTGTTGATATAACTACTTAAGAAGTATGGAGAGGTAGAAAGCCTTATGTTTCACACTTAAGGGTTTTTGGATGTGAGGCTTTTTTTCATGTGCCTTGAGAGAAGTGATCTAAACTAGATCCAAAAGATTAGAAATGCATGTTTGTTGGTCATGGTGAGAATGTAAAAGGTTATAAGCTTTGCAATACTCTAACCCATAAAATGATTTTTTCTAGAGATGTGATTTTCAAAGAGTTTAGAGCTTACTTAGGAGAAGAACAACCAAGAGAGAAAGATAAGATAGAAAATTCACTTCAAGACAAAGATTAAGAAGCAAGAAGATGAACATGTGGAAGAACAACCAAATGGATTTGACAATGGATAAGAAGAAGAGGGTTCAGATAGTTCAGAGGATGTGCATGATGATCAAACAGAAGAAGAGGAATAGGTAGATCCTATTACTCCTACCTTGAGGAGTTCCACAAGGCAACAAAATCTAGTTGACAGGTATAGCCCATCTATTTTTTGCTGTGTATTTTCTTTATTGAGTACTGATGATGAACCTATCTCCTAAAAGTAGGCTCTCTATTTAGAGGAAAGTGAGTCTTGGTTGCAGCCCAAGCAAGATGAGAAGATGAATTTGGATAGTTGTGACACCTGGGATCTTGTTACTTTTCCCAAAGGAAGGAAGCCCATTGGATGAAAGTGGGTATTTAAAAATAAATTTGGAGTAGATGGTCTGTTAGAGCATCACAAGGCTAGATTAGTGACTAAGGGCTACTCCCAGAGAGAGGGAGTTGATTTTGTTGACATTTTCTCTCTTGTTGCTAAATTAACTTCTATTAGATTCTTATTATCTATTGTTGTTTCTTGTGATTTTGAGATAGAGTATCAGGTCTCAAACTTTGTTGTCACTTGCTTTTGCTTTATGTGGATTTGATTTATGATTGAATGTGTGTGGTAGAATGAATAATAAATCATATGGTGTTTTGAGTGATGAAATAAGGAAAATGGTTGTTTTGATTTTGAAAAATTTTAAATGTATTGAAGTTAGTTTTATTTTGAAAATGATGCAAAATAGAATAGTGTTAATTGGATTAATGCATTCTATTGCTTTGATTTGTATTTTACCTAGATACTAATCTATTAATGGGTGTCTGAGTGTACTTGAGCTACAAGATTTTTGAAGACCAAGGGTGTGGCTAAGGTAGAAAAGGTTAGCTTCCTGAAAGGGTAAAGGAGGAACGGTTCTCTCACACACACGAGCACTTAGAATCATGTAGATGCATTTAGTATTTAATTTAGTAGACTATTTTATTGTTCATATTTTACAATTTTTAATTAAATTAATGTATAGTGAAATAAAAGTGCAAAGGAATAAAAGAATTAATTATAATTTAATTAATTATTTCATTATGCAATTAAATGATAAAGCTTTGTTATTTAGAATAATCATTTTTATTTGCAATTGAATGTTATTCCTATAATATTTATTATGAATAAATATCTAAATTGCAATTAAAATGGATTTCTTTATTAATTTACCGGGGATAAATATTATGCATTGAAAGAAATATTATTTTAATTTCAAGATTAGGTTTTTGGAAAACTAAAAAGAAATATTTAAAAGAGGGAAAATCATTAACGGAAATATGTAATAGCTTTCATAATCTTTCTTTATGGCTCTGCAAAAATATAACTGAAAAATCGATGTCAGGAAGAGGGTTTCTGAAGCACAGTGAACCAAGAATGGTGGAAAGGGAAGAAAAACAAGAGAGGAAAGAAAAATAAGGAGAATAGAATCTACAGGAAGTGATTTCCAAGTTTTTAAATCCTCTTTCCATTGTATTTTGAGTTCAAATGTGTGAGAAATTTACTGTATTGTGGGAAAGAGAAATTCTTCTGTTGAATCCCCAATTGATTGTAATCTTGCATTTAGAGAGTTTTTGTCTGGAATTTTGAACCAAGACTCTATAAATCTATATCTTCTTACCCTCCTATGACATATACATGTAAAAATGTATAT
This sequence comes from Sequoiadendron giganteum, assembly GCA_007115665.2. Lineage (NCBI taxonomy): Eukaryota > Viridiplantae > Streptophyta > Pinopsida > Cupressales > Cupressaceae > Sequoiadendron > Sequoiadendron giganteum. Next base: position 425,077,072 of record CM021104.1, read on the forward strand.
ATATCCAGATATATATATGCATATGTGTGTGAGTAAATTATATTACTTTCTTGCTGCAAATTGAATCTTTTATAGAAAGACTAATTTATTTTAAAAGAATTGTGGAAATGTTGTTTACCAGTATTGTAAATGAAATTATCTTGTAAATACATACATACATATATATATATATATTATACTATAACATTTAATATATATATATATATATATACATAATAAACTATGCATATATATATAAACTTCTGAATATTTAAATGATAGTATACAAAATCAAAGTCAAAACTGTAGAAATGTCGTGCTATTCCGTTGAAATTTGTTTTGCATTAAAACTTTTTGAGGGCTTAATAGCCATAGTTGAGCCTCCCTATGGGGAAGGCTGCGTTGTGGAGGCAGAGCCCTCCACAGGCCGCGGCCTGTGGAGGGGGGGGCATATGTGTGTCATTCAAATTTATATCATGCCTTTACCTTGCCTAAAACATGCATCTTTCGATTTGGGTATTTTGATATATAAAACATATATATAAGTATATATATGTACAAATGTGTATATATATATACAAATACCACTGTGTGTTCATAATTTATATGTGGCTCTTCAATCTGATCATTTTTGTTACTTCTATTGATAATATGTTTCTAAATATGTAGAATGAATATATATATATATATATACATGCATTTACACATCTATGTATATATATTTATATGAAACATACTGAGAATTATATCATTGTAGAATATAAATGAATAAATATATATATCTCGTTGTAAATGTAAATTTTATTTCATTGCAAAAGTAATTTTATGAAAAAGTAAATATATATATATATACATATTAAATCAAGCCTATATATCATTTTGTTTGATTATAACAGAATGTAGATTATTTCAGCTAAAGATGTAATTTTATGTATGTCCATTTATATATATACACATATCTATATTTATATATATATATATAGAAATATATATGAATATATATAAATATATAAAAACGAATACAAATATAATATGCCTGAGAGCAAGTTATAATTTTCAAAAAGAAAAGATTGTAGAATCTAATTTGGAATGATTAAAATTATTTAAAAGTGATATATATTTGTGTATTAAATTGTTTTTTATTTTTGAATATATGTATAAATATGTATATATATATATATATATGCATAGGCATTACGAGCATTGGGCCAACTTTACTATTTAAAATGTGTACACTTCTACTTGAAAGTATTTCTTTAGATTTATACAAATCTGTTATTTTAGATTAAATCATTTAATTGGAAACAAAATATTAGATACTTGTAAGCAAGTAGAAAAGAGCGCATGTGCATTTAATTTATTTTATTCATTGGAGTGTAGTGGTTTGACTTTAATGAATTCCTTGTGAAATGTAAACTAGATGTAGATTTTATTTCTTGTGAATTAATTTCTATGAATTCAAATAGCGAACTTTGGAATATGATGTGTTTTTTGAAAGAAGGCATGAATTAGTAAATATTTGAACTATATGCAACTTGTGTGAAACTATGCATTATTTACTCTTTATGAGAAACTTCTGGGACAGGATACCGAATGTGGGCTCTCAGAGACAGTAGTTAACCTTTTCTTAAACTATCATTTATAAATGGATAAAAAGCCTAGAATCTTTATGTTATATATGTCTCTGCCACATCCTGCATGCAATAAATATGTTGTTCTAGTATAGAAATGCATATAGGCATCAGGCATGCATCGAGAGTTCCCTCCTGCTTTATTGTTCCAAGTTGATAGGCTCCTCGTGCAAGGTCAAGGATTTCTTTGAGTTAGGAAGAAACCCGAGGGAGTCATGTACTTTGTGGTTGGGCAGAAAAGGCGCCTTAACCCCACTCTTGGCCTCAGTGCAAGAAGACCAGTGGTGTCATGGCGGATGAGGATCAGAGGTTCTTTATACTATGGATGTACTTCATGTATTACTTTTGTATGGCTTGTATAGCCAGTTTGTAAAATGTAACTTTACTTCATAGATAGAATTATCGATGTAAACTTGTTTATGTATCATTGGAAATAGATGAATTGTAATACCCTCTTGGTGTATGTAATATGTAATTCATTAATGAACTTACCTTTGAGCATTTATTGTTTTTTTTTTTAAACATGTATTACTTTTTCCTTACTTGGAATGTACATTGTTCTTGGAATTAATTTGTATGGAAGTGAGTTTTTCGAGCTTTACATAGAGAAAATGGATGTTAAAAATTCTTTCTTGCATGGGGATCTTGAGGAGGAAATTTGTATGCGACAACCTAATGGTTTTATTGTGAAAGGAAAATCAAAATTGGTTTCTAGGTTGAAGAGATCTTTTTATGGTTTGAAACAATCACCTAGGACGTGGTACCCGAATTTTGATGTTTTGCATTGAATTTTGGTTTTCTTAGGAGCGTGGAGGATCATTGTATGTAGATTAAGGTTATTGATGATCATATTATAATTATTGCTTTGTATGTTGATGATATGTCATTTTTTGGTAACAACAAGGTGATGATTAGTGAGCTCAAGACACAATTTTCTAGCACATTTGATATGAAGGACTTGAGAGCTACAAAATATATTATTGGGATGGAAATCAGAAGAGATCGGATTCACAAAAATCTTTTGTTAAGTCAGAGTAAGTATGTTCATACCATTTTGCAGAGGTTTAATATGCATGATTGTAAACTGGTTAGTATTCCATTACCAGTTGGTACTAAGTTGAGCTTAGATATGTGTCCTAATTTTGATGATTATGTTGAGGATATGTATATGGTTCCTTATGCTAGTATTTTTTGTAGTTTGATGTATACAATTGTTTGCACTAGACCAAATATAGCCAAAGTAATGGGATTTTTAAGCAAGTTTATGTCTAACCCTAGTAGAGAGCATTAGACTTTTGTTAAGAGGGTGTTTAGATATTTGTGAGGTACTTTTGACTACTATTTGGTTTATCATGGTACTAATGATGTGGACAAGTCATTGAACATACATGGATTTGTTGATGTAGATTGGTAGGTGACTTGGATAGTCGAAAGTCCACTAGTGGCTATGTATTTACTATGTTTGGAGGAGCACTGAGTTGTATGAGTAAGAGGAATCCCATAGTTTCTTTGTGTACCACTAAAGTATAGTATATCATTGCTACACATCATTCTAAGGAGGCAATATCATTGCAAAGACTTGGTAATGGCATTGGTTTTTATTGCAGGACAATGAGGATTGGATGTGACAGTCATAGTACTATTTGTTTGACCAGAAATCTTGTCTCATGCTCATATCATGTTGATGTTCAGTATCACTTTGTGCAAGAGATAGTTGAGAATGTTAAGGTATTTATAGAAAAGGTTGAAACTTTGAATAATTTTTTTGATTCTCTCACGAAACCAATGACCACGTGGTTAAGTTTTCTTGGTGCGGGAAGGCCATGGGCCTTTATCATTGTACTTGATTTTATGTTTTGTATCTCTTATATCTAATGCAATGTATAATTTCAAGTGGGAGAATGTTAGGATAAGGTGACATTAACCTTGTAATCCTATTCCATTTGTATGTCTCCACGTTCCTTGGAATGTGTTCTAGGGGACATGAGAGAAAAATATTAGATTTTGGCATGTTGTAATTATATTTAAAGAGAGGATTTATTTTTCAGTGGAGGTTATGCATCAAATAAAGATAAGGCATATTTTATAAGTGTCCAAAATGGAATATGAAAGGTTTTGGAGTGAGAATCCAAGATTGGAGAAGAAAATGTGTTTGTTGGTGTTCCATTGGGAAGTGGAAAGGTCACTCGAGCATCCAAAAAGAAAGGAGTTGGATAGGCTATGGGTTAGTCACCCATGTGAGAGTCTTGAATATCCAATTAATATTTTATTATTTCTTTTGGCTGTCCAAGAAGAGGGGAATGGGTTTTTACAAGTGGTTTTGTGCCTCTTGTTTTGGATTACCATTCGTGGTTTTACCTCCCACAATTTCTATAAATTCGAGCCATGTGTTGGTAGTTTCATACTGAGTTCTTGTTGGTAACAAGGTGTTGTTGGGTTGATTTGAGATCAGCAGTGAAGTGTATTATTATGTACTCTCATTTGAAGATTAATAATATACTTGTCCTCTTTTCTTGGGTGGAGTTTTTTTCTGAAAGGGTTTCTCCACATAAATTTGTCACATTTTTTTTGTTGATTTTGATATTGTGATGTTTGTTGCAATCACATGTTTATTTCTAATTTGATAATCTAATTTTCAGATTCGAATTCTCTTGCATAATTTTATATTGTAGATTTCCTTCACCTTTTTTTTCAACATCCAAATCAAGTTAACTCACAAAGATGATACTAATTCAACTATATACTTGAAAGAAGATAATTCTTAAAGTAAAGAGCTAAACTAGGGGGTGTGATAGAGATCTAACCAAAATTAGCAATGTCTAATCTAGGTTGTTGTTTTGAATGTGTAGAGAAGGGGGATTCGCTACTCATGAGTTCTCTTCACTCAGAGAGCCTCACGGGGAGAACTACCCTAAACTACCTCAAAGAACAGCAGTGAGAGTTCTAGAATTCGAAAGAGCAGGTCACAGAGATTCTCTGGACAACCTGAGAAGCTCTCGACCAAAGGATGACAGTGCAGAATATAGATGGCAGTACGGCACGTTGGCATCCCAAAGGTGTGCTAGTATCTCGTATGGACCAGAGAGCGATTTTATCACAAAGAGTGAAAAAGTGAATGATTCTACTCTAATTTTTGAGAACTTCTAGAATGTGATAAAGAAACAGAATGTAATAGAACTGAACCAAAGTAAAGTAGAAATGGGAAAGATAAGGATAAGAGAAAGGAAATTCTTACAACCGTGCGAGTGATGAAGGCTCGAGCTTGTGAATGTCTTCAATATCTACACACAAGAGAGAGAGAGAGAGAGAGAGAAATTGTTGGGGTTGTATAGGGGTTTGCCTCAATCAAACCCCTATTTTGGTGTTCCCACCTCCATGAACAGCCAAATAGATAGAGATAAAAGTATGAAATGAAGTAAAGAGCACTAAATCACTACAAAATAGTTTTATTCTACTCAACCAAATAATAGAGGACAGGAGTGAAAGCTTACCACCTCTTCCCAAAGCACTCAAGGCTAGTGGGGGACAAAATGAGAGGAACTCAAGCCTCTACTGTCATGGTGTTTTGTTCCACACTTGCTCTACTAAAGTGATGAAGTGTTGATGTTGCTTCTATGGAGTGTAAAGTGTTGCTTGAGATTGAAGAGATGGTGAAGAAGCTTCTTGGAGCTTGTGAAGAGATTGTGGAAGGACTCGGAGAATCTAGAGATGGTGAAGAACAAGTGAATGAATAAGAGTCTAGAGATCCTCAAGGGATAGGAGGTAGCCAAATGAAGGAATGAATAGTGAATTTGAAGGGAAGAGTGAAGAAAAGGGCCATATTCGGGTTAACTAGCCGAAGAGGACATTACAAGTTGACTCCCAATGGGAAATGTAATGCCTCTGTAGGCTCCAATTGCAAGAATCTCTCAGGGACGTAAGCGTGTTGCGCAGACATCTGCATGTTGTGCGGGCATCTCCGAAAAAAATGCCTCTACCAACATTCAAAATAGGCACCAAGTGGATGGAGAATAGTAGGCTTATGTGGAATTAAGCCTTTGAATTTGGTTTTCTAAAGTGAGGAAGGGAAAAAGGGGAATTTTCCTAAGGGGTGAAAATTCACTCCTATACATTTTTCCCCCACTTTAGTGAGCATGAGTACTGGTGAGTGCTTCGGTAAAGTAGATCAAAAAAGACATAAGGTTAGAGATGTATACCTAAACCGTCAAGGAATTAGACCATGATCTGGCGAACTCGAGAGTGTATGATAAGGAAAGGACTTCAGAGCCCCACAAGACTATGAAGTTGAAGAAAGGAAAAGCATATACTTAGGATGAAGAAGATGTAGATCTTCGATCTGATATATATAATTGAGAAGAGAAAGATAGAATGCAAGAGTGATAAAGGAAATCCCCGCTCAAGGAGGAAAACCTATATCATAGAGTAAAAGTGATAAAATAAATCCCCACTCGAAGAGGAAAACCCGTATCACCAAGTAAAAGTGATAAAATAAATCCTCATTCAAGGAGGAAAACCCTATCACCAAGTAAAAGTGATAAAATAAATCCCCACTTGAGGAGAAAAACCCGTATCACTGAGTAAAAGTGATAAAAGCAATCCTCACTGAAGGAGGAAAACGCATATCACTGAGTAAAAGTGATAAAATCAATCCCCGCTCAAGGAGGAAAACCTGTATCACTAAGTAAAAGTGATAAAAGCAATCCTCGCTCAAGGAGGAAAACCTGTATCATAGAGTAAAAGAGCTCTACAGGTTCTCGATCCCATAGAGCAAGTAAGCAAACAATCATGCAAACCATCGTCAAGCTGGAAGACTTTCAAAGGGCTCCCTTAGGAACCCTTCAAAAGGAAGAGGGGTCCACTCAAGGTATGCATTGTTTGAAAAGTAAAGTCTAGTCAGGTTGCCCCCAAGCTAGACATAAGGATGTGAAGAAGGTCTAGTTGGGCTACCCCCGAGCTATACATCATAGAACTCATTCAAGAGAAAAAAATTCAAAGAGGTCCCTCGAGAACCTTTCAAAAGAAAAATTGGGTCTGCTCAAGGGACACTTCACTTGAGAGACATAGAGAAGAGGGGGGTCCTTTGGGAGGATGCACATCAAAACAAGTTATCACTACCCCCAACATAAAGGGGGGAGAACCATACAAGATATTTAGAACGGGATAGAGGTAAACCTTGATATCACTTGTCATGTGAAGAAAAGGCAGGTGCATCAGCAGGCACCTGAATCATAAAGTTGTATTTTATCCTTCAAGTCCTTACATTCGCTAGTGGAATGACCAAGCACTTGATGGTATGCACAGAAAGAATGTTTTGTTTTATCATGTTTATGAAATTTCTTGCATGTAGGAGGAGGAAGAGTGATTAAGCAGGCTTTAAGAAGCCACAAAAAAATACGCTCTTTCTCAAACAAGGGATGAGGAACGGGAAGCAACCCTTTCTCTTGTGGATTAAAGCTTGACTTCTCACAAGAAGAAGACATGAAGATAGAAGACAAAGGAGGATAGACCAATCCACGAGAATGAAGTTGAGCGTACTTCATGTCAGCATTCAACCGAGTTTATGTTTAGATTGTTCATTTGAGAAACCAAGCCCCAAGTTATGCTCACGAGGCACAAACTCTATAGGGACCTGTAGGTCTTGTTCATTATGCCCACAACCTTTACACCCATAGATATACTTAGAAATGAGCTTAAATTCGGGGCCATAACATGTTTGCAAGTCACGAGAAGAAGGGGAATCCTCATAAAGAGCATTATTCTAGCAAGGGGGGTAATACTCTTCTATGGGATCATCATCATCCTTCTTGATAGGACTTTCATCATTATCCTCCTCAGCAGAAATGTAATCATCTTCCTCAGAAGGAGGATCAATACTAAGAACATTCCAGTTCGCATTCATATTATCCCGTGATACGGAAGGACAATCATCTTCGATAGTGGGTGTGAATGTGGTTGTTGAAAGGTCTAAGTGGATCAGGTTGACTTTATATTCTTGAATGAAGGAATATGTAAAGTATGAAGGACCCCAATCATCACCAAGACATGCATTCCTTTGAGAAGAGGTAGAAGGAACAAACTTAAGATTTCTGACTTCCGGAGGATCTTCTTCAGGGATATTTATCTCAAGAGTATCCTTTGTAGTAGGTACTACTGGAGTAAACATCGACACATTGGAAGACACTGAAGGAATAAGATTAGATACAACTAAAACCTAACCAATAGTCACCATCTCACATAAGTGCATAGCCTCATATTCAGCCTTGACTGTGACTACTTGATTACTAGCAATGAACTTAATAAATTTATGTAATGTAGATGGGACTGCACCCATAGCATGAATCCATGGTCTACCAAGAAGAAGGTTATAAGGTAACTTCTCTGACATAACATATACAAGAGTAGTTATAGTAACGGGTCCCAACCTCAAAGGAAAGACTATCATGCCTAGGGCTTGTCGACCGACATTATCGAATCCATGAATGTCAACAGAAGAAGCATTAGTAGAATATGGATCAATATTAATCTTAGGTAATAGATCAATGCTACATACGTTAAGTGTCGAACCAAAATCAACAAGAGTGTGTCTAATACCAATCTTATTAATATTGACTATAATCATTAGAGGATCCCCTTGCTTTTGTACTTTCGGAGGTGGGAGTTCCTACAGATAGAATGTAATATTCAAAAAATCCACACAAATATAAGCTATCAACATATCAGCATTTGTCGACCTAACGGAAGAAGGAAAGAGGATCTTTTAAAGGCTTCCTAAAGCATACCTTGATAAACTGAAGCAAGTCCCACAGTGAGATCCTAGCTAGAGTAACCTGAGGTTGCTCGACAAGATCATAATCACTGGGTGCTTTAGTCATAGGTCCAGGTGCTTGAAGAAGGTTTAGTTGTTTATTCATTCTAGTATCATAGGTATGGGCTACTACTCTATAATAGGGAGCCTTAGAAAGATCCAGAGAGTTACTATCAAGTGGGACACCATCAATAGAACAAACCCTTTTAGGAGAAGGAGTAGCTGGAGTTAGGTAAATGATTGGTCTCTTAGGCCTTTGAGGGGAAACAAAGACATAGATTACATTTACAGAATCATCACAACTAGTAGAACAATTACTCGAAGACATATTCTCAACATCGATCCAAACAGGATCAAATGTGAAAGGAGACTCATCATGTTCTAATGCATCATCTCTAGAGGAGATTACATTAGAATAGATAATAAATTCATCATTCACAAATGCAACATCCCTAAAAGAGAGCGCATTGGAAGGAGTAGATGATTTTTCATCCATGAATGCATCATCTCTAAAGGAGAGTGCATTGGGATGAAGGGTAGATTCATCATTCACAAATGCATCATCTCTAGAAGAGAGTGCATTGGAATGAATAGAAGGTAGAGTAATATTAAGAAAGGTATCAATGATTTCATCTTCTTGCAACAAGATATCCTCTGAAGCAAGAGGACTCTCATGAGAAGGATCAAATATATCAAGGGACGTGGGAAAATCCAAGTCACCATCATGTGCATGAAATGGATTATTATTAATACTTTGAATAGAATTAGATACTAAGCTAATAAAAGAAGATATTAAATTCATTATGATTTTTTTCGTATTTTCTATGTTCTAGTAATTTACATTTTTGGAGGTCTTCGGGGCAGAATTAGGGTTCGGAACTTGCATCGGTCCCGAAAACTTGACTATTGAAAGCACTAGTATTTTAAGGATTGAACTAGTTCTCTAGAAGACCTTTCCAATAGTTCAAATGGTTTTGAAATCCAAGCACCGAGTCAAAATTTATGACACTGCCAAGTAGGGGTAAATAATTTCCTAGTTTTTCGAAGAACACTGTTCTTCAGGTCGGGTTCACCAAAATGTAGAGAAGGGGGATTCTCTACTCACGAGTTCTCTTCACTTAGAGAGCCTCATGGGGAGAACTTCCCTAAACTACCTCAAAGAATAGCGGCGAGAGTTCTAGAATCAGAAAGAGCAGGTCACGGAGATTCTCTAGACAAACTGAGAAGCTCTCGGCCAAAGGATGGTAGCATAGAATATGGATGACAATGTGGTGCACTAGCATCCCAGAGGCGCGTTAGCATCTTGTATAGACCAGAGAATGATTTTATCACAAAGAATGACAAAGTGAATGCTTATACTCTAATTTCTAAGAACTTATAGAATGTGATAAAGAAACAAAATGTAATAGAACTGAACCAAAGTAAAGTAGAAATGGCAAAGATAAGGAGAAGAGAAAGTAAATTCTTACAACTCTACGAGTGATGAAGCCTCTAGCTCATGAATTTCTTCAATACCTGCACACGAGAGAGAGAGAGAGAGAGGGAGAAATTGTTGGGGCTGTATAGGGGTTTTCCTCAATCAAACCCCCATTTTGGTGTTCCCACCTCCATGGATAGCCAAATAGATAGAGAGAAAAGTATGAAATGAAGTAAAGAGCACTAAAGCACTACAAAAAAATGTTATGCTACTCAGCCAAATAATAGAGGAGAGGAGTGAAATATTACTACCTCTTCCCAAAGCGCTCAAGGATAGTGGGGGAGAAAATGAGAGGAACTCAAGCCTCTACGCTCTAGTGTTTCGTTCCACACTTGCTCTACTGAAGTGATGGAGTGTTGATGTTGTTGCTATGGAGTGTAAAGTGTTGCTTAAGATTGAAGAGATGGTGAAGAAACTGCTTGGAGTTTGTGAAGACATTGTGGAAGGACTCAGAGAGTCTAGAGATGGTGAATAACAAGTGAATGAATAAGAGTCTAGAGATCCTCAAGGGATAGGAGATAGCCAAATGAAGGAATGAATAGTGAATTTGAAGGGAAGAGTGAAGAAAAGGGCCATATTCAGGTCAGTCGGTAGAAGAGGGCATTACAATTTGAATCCAAATGGGAAATGTAACGCCTCTGCAGGCTCCAACCGCAAGAATTTGTCAGGGACGTAGGTGCGCAGCGCAGACGTCTGCGCATCGCACGAGCATCTCTGACAAAAACGCCTCTACCAACATTCAAAAAGAGCACCAAGTGGATGGAGAACAATGGGCTTATATGGAATTAAGCCTCTGAATTTGGTTTTCTAAAGTGAGGAAGGGAAAAAGGGGAATTTTCCTAAGGGTGCAAATTCACTACTATACATAATGGATTGTGTTTTGTTGATGGGGGGTTGATTTGATCCAAGATAACTAGGAAGTGTCTAGATAAGTCCAAAGTGGAGTAATGACTATGATATGGGATGAACATGAAAGTTGATTGTTTGTTATTTTGGGTGATTAGGATGACTACAGGTCTATTTCACATAGGTCTTTGGTCTAATACAAACTATTGATGAAAAACTAGAAATTGTTATTTTACAAGATTTTATTGTTTTTACCTCGCAATCAAATGTGGCATTCCACAAATGCACTAAAATAAAATCAAATGTGGTGCATTACCCCTGATAAATATGGTGTAATTTTTCAAAAGCGTAGGTCTACAAACAAAAGTAGCACAGTATGACAGTCAAACATGACACTATAAGTTTTTGACAGAAATCTGAAGTGAGACAAACACACCAAGATGTGCAAAAGCATTAATATGCATACAAAAGCATTGATATGAAAAATAAAATACATTAATATGCATACAAAAGTTCCAAAAGATGATAATCATGTAAGGAAGCTAAGGTAGCGAAACAACTTCCTACACTAATCTTGAGAGGAGGATAATGCAAAAATTTATAGATCTTTACAATAGTTACAGAAACTTAAATAGAAGTAAACATAAATATCATGCATACCAAAACACGGTGATTTACATGGGGAAAACCCTTTTGGGAGAAAACCCCACACTTCAAAATTCTCCTAATATAATATTCAAAATTCATAAAGATTACAATATACTTGCAAAGCAAGCTTCTCATAGGAGTATCACCAACCAAAGATCCAGAGGTAGCACGACCACTATCAGACTCTCAGAATACATCACAATACATAGATGTAATATAATGTCATCAGATCTGAGACCTAATCATGAATGTTCTAGATTAACAATAATAAAATATACATAAAATTTGGCTTTTTTGACTGAAAAAGACTATGAGATAAACGCGTCAAGATGTACAAATGTGTCGATATGCAAACAAAAGAACCGATATAAAAATTAGACGCACCAAGATGCATATAGAAGTGATATAGTATGACAGTTAGATGCCACAATTTGACTCGGAGATAGGATTTGAATTTTGATCCTAAGTACATCTATTATTTTACAAATATTGAGGATTAATTATGTGTTTGATTATTTTGGAAAGTGATAAAATAAACAAAGAATCGTACATAGGACTGACTCTAAGGGTTTGTTGGTATATTTTTGTGTGCTTTCTTTAACAAGGCCACACTAATTGGTATCATAGGTAGATTTACAATAAAGACATGCCATAGATACCCATCCTAATTTAGTGGTAGATCAGGATTATTAACTTATATCAGGCCCTCTCCAAAATAATATCCAATGAATGGGAAACTAGAATATTCCAAGGTCATGTACCACCTTGACACCTCTCACCTTCAAAGGAAAATATCCTAACAAGGAATAACAATCACTTCAACAAAGGTTAACACATAGTCATTTACTTCATGCATTGATACTTGTATGTTGCACCAATATAAGCTAACAGTTTACAAGTGACTCTTAGGCTTCTGGATTTTTCAAGATTCATAGTAGGGATTTGTCATGAATAAAGAGCTCATCTGATATGCCTGAGTCAAGTTGGATCAACTCTCTTCTTATCACATATACACATCTCGATAGATTGAAGGTCATGAGGCTTGGCTTGAAGGATGCGAGCCACTTCTTGGGGTATAACTTCCGTTCTCTGCCCTTTATATAGCCCGCAAAGAAACATGCTTGAGATCATAACTTGGGGTGATGAAGCCTCCAAGAAAGTCCCCTACTTTGAAATAAATGAAAATAGTGTTGCTTTTGGTTCCCAAGATTGTTCTTAGGAGTCATGAGGGGAGAGCATATGCAACACTATACCTCAAAGTGTACAAACGAATTGCAAATGAATGGTGTTTTTAATTTCCAAGATCATACTAGGTGCAAGGAAAGAGCATACACACGTATCCACTTACCAAACACACCATAGATTTATTTTTAAGTGAACCAAGGATACAAATATGTGGTTCAATTTCAAACACCAAATCAAATGTTCAAGTTTTTGGTAAAATTTTAAAACCCAAATTGAAGTGTGCAAGTTGTTTATAAAATGTAAGCAGCAAATCAAATATGAAATTTGTGGGGTTAATTTTATTTGCACCAAATTGAAATATGAGATTATTTTTAAGCACCAAATTAAATCTGAGCATAGATTAAAAAACCTAGACAAAACCACATGTTAGTATTTTATGATGTTTTCTTTTCCTAGCATTATGCCACATGCTGCAAATATATTAGCTCAAAAAAGGTAGGCCCACATTAGGGTTAGAAATCAAAAAAATTCAAGAAAATTATTCAAAACCCAAAATAGAACAAATGTGGCATTTTACTTGACAAACACATCATTGTAACTATGAACAAATGTGGAATGATCTAACATATGTGACAAACACCAATCAAACATGATATTGAGTAAAAACCTACACAAAAACAACAAACAAACTATTAGAAAGGCATATTAAAGTATTAGAGACGTGGATCTATAACAAAAAATATGTGCGACATGATAATGCAAATGTGACAATCCACAATCAAACACATCTTTGCAGGAAACCTACACAAAAACTGAGAGAAAGTCAAACAGATAAAAGCGATCAAGAAGATAAATGTGACATCAAAAAGACAGATGTGGCACTATAAATTTTAAATGCAACGTGATGAGACAAATGCATCTCTGCGTAGATGACAAATGTTTCAATCTATGACAAAGGCATCATAGCAACCTGTAAGTCTACAAAAAAATAAAAAATGATAATTGTAGGACGTGGGTCCCACTAGGTGTGCCAAAATGTCATAAGGGAAAATATGGGTTAGTTGTAAAAGATAGAAATCAAGTAATTAATGTAACAAACATCAAAAACCCATCAAAAAATGATCATATTATCCCATACTCAATGAAATTGGGTTAGAAACATCAAAAAGATTCAATCAAAAGCATTAAAACATACAATTCAAAGCAAATTGAATCAAAACAATGTGAAAACCTTTAATCCCATTGGGATATTATGCTCCAAGTGAATGTGGATTGCTCTATTAAGAACTTTCCCATGTTGCAAAGCTCAAAATGATGATTATGACTCATAATTATCTCAAAATAATGAATTTCCCAAGTTCATGAAGATTGTGAATGATTATTGAAGGAAAATTGAGTTGTTTTATAGATTTATAAATATCATATCAATAGTCAAGATGAGAGGAGATCAAGGAGATGGATGAAGATCAATGGATAAAATTGAATGAGAGCCCAAAATATCCTTATTTTCATGGAAAATTAGTTAAAGATATTTTGGAGGGAAAATATCTATTCGAATTTGAATTTGAATTTGAACATGGGAATATTCCTTTTGGAGGGAATATGGTTTTTAGATATTTTGGAGGGAAAATATATTTTGACAAGGGAATATATTTTTTTTAAATAAATATTCTTTATGCAAGTTGGAAGAAAATAGGGAGTTAAATAATTATGAAAAATATTTAATTGTGAGGATTATAATAAATTAGGATTTATTAATTAAATAATTATTTAATCATGTGGTATAGAGGAAAAATTAGATTTAATTAAATAATGAAAAAATTATTTAAAATCATGGAGGAAGGAAGAAAATTAGATTTTAGTTAAATAATTGGAAATTATTCAATTAAAGGGGAAATTAGTAAGACATGGTGAAAAAAGATGAATTAAACAAATAATGTCAATTATTCAATTAATAGAGGAAAATGATGAATTTAATCAAAGAATTGGAAATTATTCAATTAAATAGAGGAACTAGGTGAAAATGAGGAAAATGATGTTAGTAGGCAAAATCAGGATATGTGATACATCTAGGACATTGTTAAGTGTCTACAGATACAACCCTAACAAACAATATCAAGGGATATGAGAACCTTTTCAAATTCAACAATTGAACCTACCAAGAATAGACATCCATAATTTTGATGGTAGAAATATAATTGCATAGATAAGACTTATGGAACAACAATTTAAACTTCATAATATACCGAATACCGTCATGGTTGACATAGACTTACTATATTTATAATTAGGACCTTACCAATTGTACTAATGGAAGATGAGTGACAAGGATAAATATTTAATTGGAAATAATTTAGTAATAAATTAACAACAATCTATGAGAAATCATGTATTGGAAGCTATTGAACCCAATTATAAAAATCAAAACAATCAAGGTTTGTAGTTGAATATAATGTTGTACATTTGAGATTGGAGATTCAAGCTCCCAATGTGACACCTTACCAAAGGCTACAATTGTACATAAATGGACTTAATTACCAAATTCAATATGGTGTTCATTTTTTGGAGCCTTATATAGTTATAAAAGTTATGCAATATGCATTACATATTGAGCAACAAAATGCCATCACTAAAATATCAACACAAAACCAAACCATAGAATGAAAAATAGAAATATCTCTAATTCTATTAACAAAAATGAGACTAACTTCTCTAACCCAATACATATAACTAAGCTCTCTCCTCAACAAGAGGCATAGAAAATAGAAAAAAAAAAAAGGTTTATGTTGGCATTATATTAGAAAAATGGTCTATGGGTCATAAACATGGTAATAATGAGAACTAGTGATTATTGAGAGTGGGTTTAAGAAAAAGGAAGACATCACTATAGAAGAATCCAATATGGAACTTACACATGAAAAGTTAAATTAAAAATAAAGTTCTATTATTTCCCTACATGCATTAATGGAACAAGCACACTAAAAAAACTTCAAGTGTTTAGCTATACAAAAAAGAGAAGGTGATAGTGTTGGTTGATACAGGTAATACACATAACTTTATTTATAGAAGATTGGCTAATGAGCTCAATTGTTTTATGTATCATGTCTCTAACTTCCCATTTATGATAGTTTATATAAAACAACTCTCTTGTGGTGGTAAATTCCATCATATAAAAATTTCAGTGGGAGATAATCATCTAGATTTGGAAATGATTTTTATTCCTATTGAAGGATGAGATGTAGTTTTAGGAGTATAATTGCTTAAATAGTTGGGAACAATGTACTTCAATTTTCAAGAACTCTCCATGGATTTTAGTACACATGATAAAAATATATATGAACTTTTGAGGATACAATCACCACCAAGTAAACTCATTAGCTCTCATAGGATGGAGAAATTTCTCAAGAAAGTTTCCTATAATATAGAGCCACAATTACATTTTATAGTAGCACAAGATGAAATAACTCAAGATAGACCAAAAATTCAAGAGATCATTCACCACCATCAAAAAGTATTTCAAGAATCCAAGGTTGTACCTCTAATCAAATATCATAATTGATATTAAATTACTACCAAGAAGAATTATTCATCCCAAAGAAATTGCCTGTTTATCTCTTATTTTTATGCTTAACACACAAGATGATCCATGGAGAATGTGCTCACATTACAAGGAACTAAACAATATCACTCCTAAATTCATGTTTCATATTCGTATTATTAATGAATTGGAAGATAATAAAATCTATGTAAAACAATCCATATGTGTCTTTAGGGTGAAATAACTAGAACATGTGATGTCACCTAAAGGTGTCAAAGACCCTAAGAAGATTTCAGCAATAAAGGAGTGGCCAAAACCTAAAAATATTAAAGGTTTTAGAATATTTTAGGGCCCAAGAAGATACTATAGAAGATTTTTTTATATCTATCATTGTATAAATAAATTTATTTGTTTTGGGAAGGTATTAAAGTGAATGTCCAAAATTTTATGACTAAATATTTGATATGCCAAAAAAATAAAGGGGAAACAATAAATATTCCCAACCTCTTACAACTATTAGGTATTTCAACACAACACTAGGATTAAATACCAATGGAATTTGTAACACCCCTCCGTTTTGCTTTATGGATTGGACAGTGTGTCCTTGTTTTGCATTGATTTATACTTTTGAATACTCAGATACTTTATCTTGTCTGTGTATTTGATTGCCATTTATTGAACGATAGACTATTTTATGTGATGTGATTTGGTTTATCTGATGATTTGTGTTACATGTTTTAATGGTGTAATGATGTTAGTGATATTACATGTTAGTGCTTATGAGAATATTCGATGTATTGTGGAAGTGTCAAGTTTTGTTGAGTGTATTGGTGAAGGGGACGGATTCGCATCACTCGCTCACGAGGGCCCTGCGAATCTGAGATTTCTTCTTCATGGTGTGTATTATATGTTGTGATATGATATGATGTTGGTTATTATGTTTCAAGTTTGTAGGTACATGACACCGACTTCACCTGGTTTCACAGGTCTAAGCGTGTCGATCCAACGGTTAAGTTGAAGGGAGATAGTAGCTAGGTAACATGTTATCAAAGCCTAGGTTTAAACACTGGGTGCTTTGGGATTATGATGTACCCATTAAGCTTAGTTGTGTAGGTTTTCCAAGTGTGCTTTGTGGGGTTTCTAAAGTCAAATCATCTTGATGTAATTTTTGTTGTTGTGAACAACCTCATTAAGTATGCATATTTTTGTGAACTTCATGGATTTCTCAAATTTATATTGAAAAATAGAGCCATCTCAAAATTCTTAATCAAGTGGAATAATTTTCCAATTGAATATGCAACATGGAATGATGAACAATTCATACAAAATATTTTAGAGTTGCTAAGCATTGAGGGTTACACTTTTCATAAGGGGATGTGAATGTTATGATTCTAATATCATATATTTCTAAGTATGTATTATATATTTTTAGTATAATAAGGATAAACACTTGTGGCATGCTTAACCTTAACATTAGTTTTAATTAATACCTTACCCCTCTTAACTGGAATGAAGATATGTGCAAAATAGAGCCGTCTCAAAATTCTTAAGCAATGGAATACTTTTCCAATTGAAGATGCAATATGGAATGGTGAATAATTCATAAAAAATATTTTAAAGTTGCTAAGCATTGAGGGTAACACTTTCTTAGGGGGATGGGAATGTTATGATTATAATATCATATATTTCTAATTATGTATTATATATTCCTAATCATAATAAGGATAAGCACTTGTGGCATGCTTAACCTTAACATTAGTCTTAATTAATACATTAATCCCTCTTAACTAGAATGAAGAGGTGTGCAAAATTGAGTCATCTCAAAATTCTTAATCAAGTGGAATACTTTTCCAATTGAAGATGCAACATGGAATGATGAAAAACTCATACAAAATATTTTATAGTTGCTAAGCATTGAGGGAAACACTTTTTTGAAAGGGATGGCAATGTTATGATTCTAATATCATATATTTCTAAGTATTTATTATATATTCTTAAGTATAATAAGGATAAGCACTTGTTACATTCATAACATTAATATTAGTCTTAATTAATACTTTGACCCCTCTTAACTAGAAAGAAGAGGTGTAAAAAATAGATCCATCTCAAAATTATTAATCAAGTGGAGTACTTTTCCAATTGAAGATGCAACATGGAATAATGAATAATTCACACAAAAGATTTTAGAGTTTCTAGGTATTGAGGGCAACACTTTTTTGAAGGGGATGGGAATGTTATGATTCTACTATCATATATTTCTAAGTATGTATTTGTAATGGCATGAATTTTCACCCCTTAAAAATTCCCCATTTTCATACCCTTCACCTTAGAAAACATAATTTCAATGATGCAATCCCAACATTCACCACCCTTTGCTATCTACCTGGCAACTTTTTTTTGTGTTGGTGGAGGAATTTTTTCAAGGACGTGCGTGGACATCCACATGTCGCATTTTCGTCCTGACGAGATTCCTACCTCTAGAATTTGCAAAGGTGTTGTGTTTATCCATTGGACATGAACTATAATTCCTCCTACCCCCTTGATGAATGCAAAATGGCTCCTTTGCCTCCTTTCTTCCATTCAAATTGTCTAACTCTTCATTCCATTGGACTTCTTCACAACTTTTCCACTCTATCTTGCTTCTAAATTGAATTCTTGATGCATTTTTATTAACTTACACACATTCAAGCTTCACCACCACCTCCATTGTAGTTGCAAGTTGCTATTCTCTTGGCTCCTCCACTCCATTCATTGCAACTGCATTGTGGGAGAACTTGCAATCTTGCTCCTTCCTCTACTTTCCTTGAGAACACATAGTTGTGAAGGTGATATCCTCTATTCTCACTTGTTTTTGTATCATTGTGTTACATAGTAGAATATTGTTGTTTTATGTATTGCTTGGGACTTCTATTTCCATAAACTTTATTTATCATCTTTCTACATCATTGCTATCTGGTTTTCCGTGGAGGTGGAAACACCAAAGCAGGGGACTGACTGTGGTTTTCCTCTAAATACAACCCCAACATTTTCCTTGGTCTTGTATGTGTACGTGATTTTTGGTTGGAGTTGTTTGAAGAATCAAATTACAAGTATTTTGATACTATTTTCTCACTCTCTTTTTCAATTCAAGCATGGTTAGTTAAACTATTCTTCTTGTTGTAATTTGTTTTCATACTTTATATGCATTCTATCATAGCATAAAATATCTACTAGTCAAGTTGTTAGTTTTGTTCGTAACATTTTCATTTATTTCTTAGACTCTATTTGTATGGATTCCAACAGTCCATTGAGATCTCAGTGCATCGCGTTGGAGTCCATGTCCTGCATTGTCATCCTCAGGTAGTGATCTATCTAAGCTGCAAATTGAACTCTGGGAATTAGCTCATTTGACTCCCTAAAACATTTGAGTTAGCAGAAGGGTAGTAGAAACAAAATTGCTCTTCCATTTTGACCTTAGCATTCTAACCTTTCCAAATCATTTAGCAATCTTGAGGTAGATCAATGTAGCCTATTGCTTAGGACTCTCTTGTGACTTAGAATCTTGGAGCAGTTAGTCTCCCTCTATTTTTTTATGAACTCGACATGAACATCATAGTGTTTGTTTCTTCATGTCAATATTCTTTCCCTTGTGCCTTGTGTGGGTTGGATACTTGTGTATCATGAATATTTATGAGCTTTATGACCCAATCTACAAACTTTGAGTATATTTTAGAAGCGTACAACACCTAGAGATGGATTTCTTGAAGGTCACTACTGGTCTCACTTCTCAAGAGATGGTTTTGGGAGCAGAGGTGAGTTTCTTTGGGGATACCCCTCGTGTCCCTACTCCTCCCATATCCCCTATGAACCCACCTCTGATCAAGGATGATGCTCTTGTTATTCCCATAGAGAACCTTCTCACTCTAGATAGGTGGCTATTGGATCTCATGAATCATTTGGGAAAAGTACAAAACATGGCTAGGGTTGCTAGGCTTGTCAATGAAATGAGATATATGTTAGACAAGGATCAAGTAGGACTAGAATTGCTCTGAGGCCTTACCAACATAGTGGAAGCATATGTCCCTTCATACAACTCTAGACCAGTGTTACTTGAGGTTTTGGGCTCAAGACCTTTGAAAGGTAGATAGGAGTCTTGATGCCTATGACGTTGATATGTATGATGGAGACAAGCCCTTCCACCAATACCACCCCAATGCCTGAGGCACCTCTAACCATCAAAGTAATAATAATTCCTCTAGGATTCAATGTTCTTCCTCCCAATTATGGTAGTGATAACTTTAGGGGAAATGTTGGCTTTGGTAATGGAAGCCTTGGTGAAATGGGGGTGGTGTTCTGATGGCTTTGGCAGTGGCTCCATTGGTCTTGTTTCATCATATAATCCTATTTTGAAATATTTTCTATAAAACATGGTCCAAATGCATAATTAGATGGTGAACCTATCCCAATCCATCTCCTAGCCAATTTTCAAACCTTTCTTTCATCATAGTCCTTTATCAGTTGTAATTCTAAACACTCATATCCCCCAGGGGATGGAGATTCCAAATTTCAAGAAGCATGGTGGTAAGGGAGATATGAAAATACATGTCCTAGAATTCAATGCCATCTGTATGGATTTCTTCCACCATGATGCCTTAATGACTAAATTGTTCCCAAGATATCTCAAGGATACAGCCCTAGAATGGTATTGTTCCTTGCTTGATAACTCCGTATTTTCATTTGATCAGCTTGTGAATTAGTTTCTCCAGCAATTTCAGGCGAACATCAAGTTGAAGATGACCTTTTCAGACCTTGTTTGGTGTAAGTAGAGAGAACCTGAGAAGATAACTAATTTCACTGCTTGATATCAAGCACTATTTTCATAGATATCTTATCCTTTTCCTGACTCGGATGTGCAGAAGGTTTTCATCGGCAACATACAGAGGTCTTGGCAGAAGAAGTTTGCTTTGATGAAATACCCTTCTTTTGCACATTTATGTGTTGCATTGTGGGAGTACTAGTAGATGATTCCCTAGTTCGGGGGATCTTCCATGTGCTCTCATCTTGAAGGTAGGTTCGTTGTGTCAATTTTTGGCAAAATTAAATATGTTGTGAATGTAGTTGCTACATCTAGCGAAAAAGGCCTCAAATGCAACAAACAATTCATGAATTTATCAAAATAATACTCCTCTATTCTAAAGAAGTTATTGAAAGATAAATTGATAACCTTTCCAAATCCTTGACCCCTTCCTAAACCTTACCTTGACTGGTATGAAGAGAACA
This sequence comes from Sequoiadendron giganteum, assembly GCA_007115665.2. Lineage (NCBI taxonomy): Eukaryota > Viridiplantae > Streptophyta > Pinopsida > Cupressales > Cupressaceae > Sequoiadendron > Sequoiadendron giganteum. The sequence goes on from CM021104.1 coordinate 425,098,440, forward strand.
CATTCTATCAGTACCATCGAATTCACGGACATCCGAAAGATGCATTTTATTGCATCATGAGATACAAGATTGCATCAATGATAGTACTATCCACCTTGATGGGAAGAAGTAGAATGTGAACAAGTCTATGGAAAAGGCTAATAGCGAGTTGTAGATCGACATGGACCCCTTTTTATTCACTCTGCATACCTAATTGTGAACAAGTTTATGGAAAAGGCTAATAGTGAGTTGTAGATCTACATGGACCCCTTTCTATTCACTCTGCAAACCTAAGTGTTGAACCTTTTGGTTATGCTTCCCCTAAGTTCTTGAAGTATGCAAACATGGTTTCATTTACACCTATTCCTTTACTCTCACTCAGCCTATGAATGAATCACCAGCTATAACTTTCACATCAAAGGACCTACCTTTGGACAAACATCCTTCTCCTTTGTACATTCCCACTCACATCAATGGGAACATCATGATTGGTGTTCTAGTTGACCCTGTGATTCATGTGAACATTATAAGAAAGGATACTCTTCTATTAAAATTTCTACATATGGAGTAATATGAGAAGTAGAAAACCACAATACATACATATGATGAACTCTTGATCCCTTTAATCAATTATATCTCTCTTAGTCCTAGTAAGACTCAAGATTGTAAATTATCTTTTTGATATCATCCCAAAGTCAGACTTGTTCAAAGTGAAACTAGGCATCCCATGGTTAGTTTCCATGCAATTACTTTGGTAATTCATAAGTGTTTAAAGTTTTCTCATGAGGCCTCTATGCACGTTGTGCACAACACCAAGTATAAACCTCTGGTGTCGTGTGGGGGCTACTCATTAGATCACTTTTGGCATACCTTCATCAGCCTAATTCCTCCAAGGATGAACTTGTTGTACCACACCTATGTCAAATATAAGAACACGGGCATAGTGTTGAAGGTGACCTACCTTGTCTCCCCTTACACCATTCCAATCAAAGGTTCTATGATCATGTAGTAGCAAGTTGACTCCTCCTCTCAACAAAATGGGAAGGGGAAGCTTGTTTGTACCCAAGATCCTTCCTCTTCTTTTGTTGTTTTATCTACTTCTTCCTCCCACATTGTTATGGTGCCTTCGACCTCTACTCCCATGCCTTGTATGGGGAGCCTAATGATGCTTGCTTTGTGGAAGACCAAGCATCAAGTATTTTAAATTTTTTTCTTACCCACAGTACCAAGGCCCACTATTTATGGTAAGGGGAAGGGCCTTCATGGATTTTCCCCTACTCTCGACCTCTACAATCTCCTACTGCTCCTGCCTCTAAGGTAGTGAATTGGAAGAGGCCCATTATTGAGGCATCTATGTCTACTTCTCCACCCATCATTATTTTTTCTCCCATGCTTCCTACTCTTTCTCCCACCCAAGAGGCTACCCTTCCATCGATAACAGTAATGGATGGCATGCTTATGGTAGAATAGGAGCCTCTTGTTCCTTCTCAAGTAACAAGTTTTGGTTCTTGAAGCTAATGAAACTGGCTTGCACGCGAGCCTAAGCATCAAAGGAAGGCTCTAGTTGCTTAACAAGCTGCTTTGTAGAAGGTAGAAGGGGAGCTAGTAGCTCTTGTTTTGACATCTCTTGGTGTGCCTCCCTCTTATGTTCCTTTCGCTTCAATTCCCATCACCTCAATTTTGCTTTCAGATCCTCTCATGAATATTGATGACCCTCACCCTGAAAGGGTGTAGGTGTTTATTGATCACTTAGCACAGCCCCCTCTTCTGATGTCCCTTCCAAATATCCCTCCATTTTCTCGGCCCATGGACATGTCAAACACCACAATGGTGTATATTTTTGCCTTGTCCTCTTCCTCCTTGCCTTATGCTTCTTTTGTGGGAATTTTGCATCCTCCATTGAAGCGTAAGTTGGAGGATGACCTCACTTCCAACAGAGGTCAAAAGAAGGGATTGCCTTCTTCGGGAGAGGTTTATGCTTTAGCTTGTGCCATCCTTGTGATGGAGGTATCCCTAGTGTCTCTTAAGTTTTTCATCATCTCTTTTGATGAGATTTATGGTGGATCTTGGGTGCCTCCTTTATCTCTCACTCAGTTAACACATGGAACTCATGTTAAGTGCATGTTTAACTTGAGAGATGATATCTTGGCTTTGTCAATGATCTTTGTAAGATTGATGAATTTTACCTCATAGGAGTTGAGTGAAGAAGACCTTGAGGGGCCTTCTTCCTTAGCTCTTGTCATAGGAGATTTGAAGGGTTCTCCCCTTTCTATCCTACCCTTGTAGGATTGTCCACCCTCCCCATACAATGATCTATATTGAGAGAACAATGACCTCCTGATTGATGAGAACTGGGAGAGTGCCTCTTCTTTATCTATAGATTAGATTTGTGTGTGTATTGTGATTCCTTCATGATTGTTGTTGTGTGTTCTTGGTGGATCCTTGTCACCCTTGTAGGTGTTTGGATACAATAGTGAAATTGTGTCATAAACTTTCTATATATGTTGCATCATTCTTCTATATGTTGTAACTTGATTTTTGAAAATTGGTGATGATAGAACATGTTGGGGTATTTAGGCCTCCCTTCCATGTTGATCCATTTTGTTTATTTTGTCTTCACATGCTCTTCTTCAGAGCTGGGAACTTTAGGGATTGATGATATTTCATTCACATATATATCACAGGTTACCTATAAGAATTGATCTAACCCCAAACTCCTAGATCCCCCTATCTCTTGATTTCCTCATCTTTTCTTCTTTTTATTTGTTAATATTTCTCTCTTCTTTGCTTTCTTCTTGATTTTGCAGTGTCTATGTGTTGTCCCTTGCATGAACGACAACACTTCCACATCCACATCTCATCATGTATCATGGGCCATGAAATCTCTGCCTTTTCTTCCTTTCCTTAGGATGTCACGTGCTCCCTTGAGTAGCACGCACCATCTTAAGGGGGTCTAATACTCTGATTTTCAATAAGGTGTATTTGATAGCCAATGAATCCCTTGCTAAAAAAATTGACACTTTTGAAAAATTGCAACCTTCGATAAGAATCCCCTTAGCGAGATTTTCTTTCAAAAATGAATTCAGAGTAAAAAGAATTAGAAAACTTACCTTCAAGAAGGTCATTCTTTTTTTTAGATTCCTTGATGAAAGAGATATTTCAAAAGGATTCCTTGATGATGGATCATTAGCAAAAAATGGCATTGCTTTTCAAACAAAGTGTCCCTTTGCATGGGCCCCTTGCAATCTTGAAGGGTTCCCAAGGGACCCCTTTAAAAATTATTCCTTCAATTGTTTGTTTTGGGAAACAATTATCTTTCTACATTAATTTTACTTGCCTAACATGTTTTGTCTATTGATTAACATGCTTTGCAGGATCGAGCACCTATGAAGATACTTTAACAATCAAGCTTGGTGGGATGATCACCTCGTCAATATTTCCTTATAGGACTAAGCACCTATAAGGACTGATCACTCTATGGAGCCTTTCATTACTAGCCCCCCAAGACTGAGCACCAGTGGCACCTCCTTTGCAGGTCGGAGCACCTATAAAGTGATTTCTTTCTATAGGACCAAACACCTGTAGAACTATTTTTCACCCTCTATGGGACTGACCACCCATGGAGTCAATTTTGTAGGACCGAGCACATGTAGAGATTTTGTCCACCTTTCACAAGACTGAGTACCTATGGAGCCACTTCTCTCTCCTACACATCAGAGCATGTTAGATTGTGGTTTGCTTCCTCAACGATTTAGGTATATGCTCTTCAACCTTTTATCTACGTCACCTTGCATTCACAAATGTGTATGCTCACTAAAGTGGGGGGGAAATGTAATGGAATGAATTTACACCCCTTGCAAATTCCCCATTTTCATACCCTTCACCTTAGAAAATGTAATTTTGATGATGCAATCCCAACATATGCCACCCTTTCTTGTCCACCCAATAGCCTATATTTGTGTTGGTGGAGGAATTTTGTTAGGGATGCACACGTCGTGCGGACGTTTATGCATCATGCTACCATCCTAATAGAATTCCTTCCTTTGGAATTTGTAAATGCATTAAGTTTCTCCAAATTGGATGTGAATCGTAACGCCTCCTTCCCCCTTGACTGATGCAAAATGGCTCATTTTCCTCCTTTCTTCTATTAAAATTGTCTAACTCTTCATTCCATTGGACTTCTTCACAACTTTTCCACTCTATCTTTTGAACTGAATTCTTGATGTATTGTTGATTAACTTACATACTTTCAAGCTTCACCACCACCTCCATTGTAGCTACAAGTTGTTGGTCTCTTGGCTCCTCCACTCCACTCATTATGACATCGTTGTGGGAGAACTTAAAAGCTCACTCTTTCCTCTACTTGCCTTGAGAGCACATAGTTAAGAAGGTCTCCATTGTCACTTGTTTTTGGATCATTGTGTTACGTAGTAGCATATTGTTGTTTTGTGCATTACTTGGCACTTCCATTTCCATACATGTTCTTTATCATCTTTCTACATTGTTTCTATCTAGCTATCCGTGGAGGTGGAAACACCAAAGTGGGGGATTAATTGAGGTTGTCCTCTAAATGCAGCCCCATCATTTTCCTTGGTCTTGTGTGTAGGTGAATTTTAGTTGGATTTGTTTGAAGAATCAAGTTGCAAGGAGTTCAGTACCATTTTCTCACTTCCTTTATCAATTCAAGCATAGTTAGTTAAAGTATTCTTCTTGTTGTACTTTATTTCTATAATTTCTCTACATTATGTCATAACATAAAATATCTACTAGTCGGGTTGTTAGTTTGGTTCCTGGCATTTTCATCTATTTCTTAGACTCTCTATTTTTACGGAGGCTAGTGCCCCACTGAGATGCTATCATGTCATGCTAGGTTCCATGTCTTTCATTGTCATCCTTAGGTAGTGTGTTGTCTAGGTCATAGACTGAACTCTAGGAATTAGCTCATTTGACTCCCTGAAACATTCAGGTTAGCAGAAGGGAAATTGCAACCAAATTGATCTTCCTTTTCAACCTTATCATCTTAACCTTTCCAAATCATTTAGCAAGCTTGAGGTAGATTGGGGCAGCCTGTTGCTTAGGAATATCTCGTGACTTGGAGTCCTAGAGCAGTCGGTCCCCTTCCTCTACAATATTATATATTCTTAAGTATATTAAGGATAAGCACTTGTGGCAAGCTTAACCTTAACATTGGTCTTAATTAATACCTTAACCCCTCTTAACTAGAATGACGAGGTGTGTCCCTACATATTTAAGCCTATAAATAAGGAGGAGATGTTTCTTCTAAACCATCGTATCATCAAATATTGAATTCATATATTATTATTTGATTATTAAAGGTCATCCCTTTTAAGTGATTTGTTATATTTTATATATTTTTTACATCTATTTACAAGAAATATCATAACACAACATCAACACACTTAGTTCATATTTTGATTGAGTGACAAGCCATGAAAGATTCTATTAAATGAATCCAAGGAGTAACTCATAAGAAATCATATACCTTTTAGGAGCTATGTCCATATCCCTTTGATTGGTCTGTATCACAAATCCCATTCCCTACCTCTTTTGAAATTCCTACATATGACAAACACAAGGGGAAGTGAGATACTAGGGAGCATGCAAAATATTTTTTCAGAGCTATCCAAGAAGTGGTACATGAATATGTATATCTACTACACTTATTCCCTTGTATGCTAGGTGAACAAGTACTTGAATGGTTCTTGCACCAACCTAAAGGGTCCATCATGTCCTTTGGAGACTTAGTAAAAAAATTGGCAAACACTTTTCTTACAACATGGAGCATGAGCTAACCATGATAGACATATATAATATAAAAAAAAAAAATCTAGGGAAATATTTTCATCATTCCTTCAATATTAGAGAGCTTTAGCTAGTATGTTTTCATTGCTAATATAAAAAAAATAGCTCACACACATCTTTTTCAAAAATTTCAATCTAGAATTGGCATTTCATCTACAATTCTAATGTGTCACTTATTTTTATGAACTCATCAAAAGAGGAATGAAAATCAAAAAGGTCATCATTGCTAAAGGGGTTATAAAAATTTATTTTAAGGACCAAAACCAAAATTATAAATCAAAATTTTCTAGTTTCAAACCAAAATTATTTAGAAAAATAAGAATGTAGTTGGATATGGGATCACTAATTAAGATCATTTACAAAACATCCAAAAACCCTTATCCACCTCCATTCCATCTGCATCCCCTAAACCTTAATAGAAAAGGATATAATTCACACCCATAGCCTAGGAGCCTATTGAGGTAGCCTTTCATCAATTGGTCAAGCCTAATATGGTTTCCTTTCCACTTATAAAATAATTTGTTGATAGTCAACCAAAACCCTCCTACTATAAGGAGGATTAGTATTTCAATTATCATCAAATCAAAGTTCATGCCATAAGAAATTTATAAAATTGAAACAAATATTCAAGATCTTATAAGTAGAGGTGAAATTAAAATCAAAGGACCATCAAACACGTCCCCTAACCAATATTTAGGTATGTATCAAAACTAATTCCTTGGGAATAATCAATAACACACTCGAGGACATGACTCCCATATAAACACCATCCATAACCACAAAATTACCTAGACCTATGACTGTATTTTAGGCATGTTGAGTAATAAGTACATACCATTAAAATTAAAAAATATGTTTGTATTTTCATGACCTAATGTGAAACAATCATAATCCAAGATCCTGCTTATCCAATCTATAAAAAAATGGCCTCCTCAACTACTTTGAATTAATTTCAACCTATATTTCTATCCTTGAGCTCCTTTGAACATCCCCCACTTATATGGATATCTTAAATTAAATCCTACAAGAATTCTAAGTACCTAATAAAATTGACTATTCACACTTCTAGGCCCTTGTTTGTTGTCTTTCCATAGACCATCACTTCACCTTTACTTTAGGTGATTTTAATTCCCTTGATCTATCACATAATCATCCCCTTCATATCAAGGCTATCATTTCCAAACATAAAATAAAATATTTTCTCACAGACAATGGGTCAGGCCTAAATATTTCTAAACTTTGGTTGGTGCAACATTTGGTTTATATAATAGAAGCCTTGGGATCTCAGACTATCACCATTAAATCTTGTGATAATGTAGAGAGACAATCATTTGGTACTATTTATCTTACTATCGATTTGGACCCTCATTGCAACATACCCTATATCATGTACTAGATCTATACCTCCCATATAACATCTTTCTTGGTCGAGTATGGCCCCATACCATCCAAGCATTACCATCTATACCTTAAATTCCTATTCAATAATGTGGAAATTACTATTCTTGATGACCACCATTTCAGTATTGTGAGATGTTGGAAGGAAAATATGATAACCATCATCGATATTTTGACATTGTTCCCAAATCAGATTTGAAAAAAATTATATCATACATTAACCCTAGTGACTTACCTTCCACATATTCTACTTTATCCACCAAGAAATATCCCTAAAATCCACATTCAAGACCATTGATAAAGGATGTGAAGAATATAAAATAAACAAGTCCTTCATATTACCAATCTCACCTCAATCCTTTGATCAACCATACCCAAAATTCTAAGATCCCCTTCTCGTGTTGCAATGGACTACCTTCAATGGTTACCTTGCTAATGATGATATATAACTTTGATCCTACATGGATTTATAAAGATAAATTGTATGTTGTTTTCTTTAAAGAAATAAATATCATATTCCCTCGCGTATTTGTAGCAAAATGAACTATAAAGGAAAAGTTCTTGGATTACATGAGCAAGTCCCCCTTGGTCCTGTTGATATAACACAATGATAGAACTTTTGGCTTACAATATGGTACTTATAATGAGCATTACGATGACCTTGTCAGATTTCCTGATGGCACTAGGAATACGTCTTCTTATCTTGATGATAGTGAAACAAATGTCATTCCTAGTCCTTTTGAAGAGCTTGTCACCTCAAACCTATTCATGAAAATGACATCCTTTCCATCCACCTTGACTTATATTACCTTGAACTCATCAATTTGGACCAATGTGAACCTCCTACCTTGGATACATTTCAAAATGATGAGGCCATCCTAGAGCTTATACAATCCCATGATCACATTCCCCTTGGAGATCATGAATAATGATTTTAAATCTTATTGAGCTCATCTACATATTTCAAAGAATCTGCAAATATTTAAGAGGAACCACTGAAATCTGCACCTATTATAGATATACCCTTTGATAGTGAAATTCATCTTACATTGGCTCTCACCCTAGTTCAATATGGGTCACTCCTTGTTGAGGATGTGGGAGTTAATGGTGACTCCCCAACACCCTCAGGAATAGTTGCTAGACCAAAATATCTTCCACAAGAGAGAAGATAGCAAGAAAGCTTGCTTCACCAATGCAATATTGAATAATGGTTGAATATGAAAATGTATATGATATTCCTTGCGTATAAAGGTAAGGTAGAGAGATATGATTAGACAAGATCATGACAAGTGTCTTAATCTTATAACATGAGACAAATAACTCATAACTATCTAGGAATCATGCAATAAATCTAGATAAGATAAGTTCTAGAAAATCCAAGTAAGACTTCTAGAAATAATATTATATCCTAAGTAAACTTAACATGTGAATATGTCCCCTAATTACCTAGTGAGTGAATTAGCTAGGTAAAAGACATTAATTCACACCAACACTCCCCCTTAAGTGCAACTTAGGGAGAAGATTATTATGAAAAATATGTGAAGATGAAGATGAGGATGGGTCCCAGCTACTAGACCATGTTAGGTAACCATTTATAACACAAATGTAATCTAATAAACCTCTCACAAATGGAGAAAAGGATGAAAAAGACACTAATGGAGAGGTTGAGGAGTAATCTCAATGGATTTGACCTAGTATAAAAAATTTAGGTAGAAGTAGTTGCTATAAATATTCACCTAGTTAAAAAATCTCCTCCATCAAATCTTGTTAAAAATACACCTATGGAGGTGTTGATGGGAAAAAATCCCTCATTATGACATCTTCAAATTTTTGGTTTAGAGACATGTGTACATGTTCCTAGGATGAAGCAATTAAATATAGAATAAGGAAACACCATGCATCTTCATTAGCTATGTTGTTGGTATGAAAGGGTATGAGCTTTGGGGCCTTTAGGATAAGATATTTTTGTATAGAAGTATATTTTTTTAGAGAAACTAAGACTTCTTCAATAGTTGTAGATAAAAGAGGAGGGGAATAAAAAATGGTTCAAATGTCCCCAAAGACTAATAAGGTTGAACCAAAATATCATGAATGACCTAAAGAGGAGGAGATATTAGCTAGTTTAGATAATTACCAAGAGGAGGTAGAACCTTCACCTCAACACTTGAGGAGGTCCACTTAGTAGAGACATCAACTAGATAGGTATACTCCCCCTAATTCAAGATCTAATTGACTACTAATATCAATAATAAAATGGGTGTGTAATAATGACACATGGAGCTAGGTACCATTGCCCCCAACCCAAGAACCCAATATACAAAAGATTTGGTAGCATCCCGCTATGCAACCCCGAAGGTTAAGAGCCAAAAGAGGACAAGATAAAAAAAAAATTAAAAGAAAGAATAACATACACAAAAAGTAATTACCGATTTGATAAAACGACAACAAACGTGGCCAAATATGACCTAAAGTACAACTTCAAGGAGAGGGATAAACCACCCTCCATACAAAATCCAAACAGGAGCAAATAGGATAGCTCCAGAAATTTGCTCTGGAACTTGTTGCTCTACTCTAGAACTTGTTGCTCTGGAACTTGCAGTTCTGGAGCTCCCTGCTCTGAAACCTATTGTTGTCCACTAGTCAGCAAACAGAGAGCGTCAATGCTCCGAAACTTGCAGTTCTAGAGCTCTCTGCTCCGAAACTTGTTGTTGTCCACTGGTCAATAGACAGAGAGCGTCAGTGCTCTAGAACTTGCAGTTCTGGAGCTCTTTGCTCCGAAACCTATTGCTGCAACATACAAGACAGCAACAGAAGGCTCCAGGGCTCTGGAACCTTAGCAGACAATAGCATGAAGGGAAAATATATTTATAGATCAAATTTTTCCATGAAAACTAAGGAAAGAAAAGCCATAATAGTCATCATCATATTACAAAGGATTTAGATACCAACACCGGAACCCGTAAACCAATTATAAACATCACATTTCTTCTTATTAAATTTATATGATTACATCTTATTTCTTAAGAGAGTACAATATACATGAAGAACATACATGAGTACAATGGCATAGTCGTGAATAAGATACATCAACAAAAGGGGTAAGAAGAGAGAGGAAATGTCTCCAACTGGTGCTCCAATAACCTGTACACTGGTTCCCAATGGCGGTGGCAACACCTCCCTACCATGTGGACTCCAGAGAGACCACCCCACCATGATCGGAGGTAGTCACAAGGCCCAAACAAAAGCACCAAGCAAGGATAACATATGGTCAAAACTCACATCAAACACAGAGCAGACACAAGGTGCAATGCATAAAATCAATGTCACCACAAGGAGGTGCTCATTCAATAACGTGTCGGGTACTACTCAAGACTACTAAGAAGAGGCAAACAAGACTATAGATTGGGTGAGGAGACTCAACCATGCCCAAATCAATGCCTTGTAGATGGATAATTCAATGCCTTACAAGCAGATAGGCCTTCTCGAGTGCATCCTTAGCCTTTTCAAGTGCTCAAGGCCATACACAAGGAGTCATAAAATTATAAGAATTTTCACGCCATTATTTAATTCAATCATCACATGCTTATTATAACTCAGCTACTAGTTTCCTTGGCAACCACTTATGGGCCACTCTATAAGGCCACACTAATGACTTAGACTTAAGCCTATCTCGTTTAACCAAATGAGGGGTTGAGACAAACATGAAATTGAGGAAAAACCATAAAATCCATCATGGAAACCATTTAAACAGCCAAGAAAATATTATTGTAAATGAAGCCATTAAACAACTGAAAACCATAAAGAAATGGAAGCATACAATTTTCATGAAAAATAAAAATGCTCGGATTAAAATTCCAAGCTAGACCCAGTTCATATTTTTTTGTTTCAAGTTGAAAACCACCTTCAAATTTTGAGTTTAGCCTAAAAAAGAGGTGTTGTTCAGAAAAGACGTCATTTTTGGCCAATTGGGCAAGAAAATGCAAGGAAAATGAAAGTGCCCAGCATTTAAATCCATGAAAACTCAGTTGAGATATGGGCATGTGGACATGGAATCCACCTTTGTTTCACATTTTTAGTAGGTGGTTTATGAACAACAAGAAAAAATGTTTTAATAATGGTAGGAAAATCATCAAAAAATAAAACTGCCCAGATTAAAATTCTACCAAAGACCCAGTTGAGATCTTGGCATTTCAAGTTGAAATCCACCTTCAATTTTTGAGTTTAGGACAAAAAATGAAGTTTTGTTCTAAAAAATCGTCATTTGCCAAACTAGGCAAGAAAAATCATTAAAAAACAGAAAGTGTCCAGATTAAAAATCTGCCAAAGACCCAGTTGAGATCTTAGCATTGCTATAGAATATCCACCCTTAAATTTTGTTTTTATCAAAAGGGTAATGAGCAGAAAATTAAATTTCAAAACAACCATCATTCAAACCCCAAGCAATACAAAAATGACATAAAGGAGTTCCTCCAATTTTTCATGAAATAAAAATAACCCAGATCAAAAAATTATCAGCCAAACAAGAAGCATGAGTGAATGCTCAAATTAACAGCCACATAAGATTGAATAATAACAGAAAAATACCTCAATTTGCTCTAAAATATAAATGGAGGATTGCTAAAATAATAAGACACAACCAAGCTCCAAATCCAGATAGCAAGCAAGATATGGTGCACCGAATTCGACAATCAACTACCCACAAATTTCTTCTCACAAGACTTTTACAATCTTCCCCAACCCAATTGCCCAAATCATGGGGTTTTCCTTGTCCATGCAAAATAATAAATTTTCTTTTTCTCCCAAAAATCATAATAATCCCCAAAACAAAACTCCCTTTTTCTTTTTATCTCTTCCCAACACCAAAAGAAAATCCAAAAATAAGGCATTAGATAAAACTAGTTATTTGAGCTCCCCCCCAAATGAAACAATTAATATAGGTCACTAAATATGCAAAATTAAAATTGCACAAGGCTGCCCCAAAAGATTAATAAATCATTTAAATAAAATATTTAAAACTTCAAGAGAATAACAACTCCAAATCCCCATCAATTTAACCACCATAAAATACCATATTAGAGAAACGTGAAGATGCCAATGTAACCACATCACAACACTGACCATCCAAATTAAATATATACATATATATAATCACAAAATATTAAAGAAAGACCAAGACCAAATACCTCAATGAGACATACAGGAAAAATCACTTTTGGTAGAAAGGTGCTCTGGACGTTATAGTTAGGTAACCAAATGGAGGACAACAACACGAAAACACTGCCCTAATAGGGTGCAGTGGGCTAGGGTAGAGGATATTTGGCCTATATGACTACCTCTAGTTACCACCATCGGGGAATAAGAGTATGCTCAGGCCTGTGAATCCAAGTGGAGTCGATACTCAATACCTGCATCACTCCAATTATATGTCAAAGTATATGTACATATAACATATATCATATAGCTAAAAAACATCTATCATTAGGAAGAGGGTCATGATATCGTAAGCCTCTCGGATATGAGTGTTACAACATCATCCCTTCCTATCCATAATCATACAAAAGCAATGATAACTAAACATGTAATCCAACATAATAACTAATCATGATAATCATTAGTGTCTAATCTCAACATAATAACATTTATAATGCTAAATCAAAACTAAAATACCATCTTACCCAAGCTGGAATTAGAGAGGTGTTACATCCTCCCTCCCTAAGATTTGACTTACTCCTAGAAGTCATGTAAGTTCAATATGCAGCCATGTCACACATTAGTACTCAAAATCTATAATCAACATTAAAAGGTCATACTTCATCCCAAAGATGAGAAATATAGTATACATCATTCATCATTGAAGGAAATAGAAAGGACATCCTTTTAATATTCACCTTTTTAAGGATTATTATCAATATATTGACATGTGCCTTATAAAATCTCAACATGAAATAAAAATAGCATGGTTAATCTTGCTAACATCACATGTATCACAATTCTCAAAATAAACATTTATTTTAACACCCACATTCATTCAAGAATAGGTTAAGATGCACATTGATTTCCACTAAGAATAGGGTAAAGAAGATGAATAAGGACTCAATTCTTTCCAAAACACCATTGTTTGTATCATTATTTGTTTTCCACACACTTCCAATCTCACACATTAGAACACATTTGGCATCATTTTCAACAAAATATAACAATTTACACTTTCTAAAGTACAATAAGCCAACTTTTGAACTTTTCATATGAAACCATATCCAATGTGAAACATGCATTTATACATATATACATACTTACATCACTAGGAATCATATCACAAGGCTACACAAGGGTCCATCTGAACACCGGGAAGCAGCATACTAGTCCATGATACATAATCCATGAGCCAAGATTCAATATCTATCTCACATAATCCATACCTCACACTCAGTGGCTTGATGGTGTTAGGCCACACAAACATATGGTGAGACCATCCAAACAAGACCACAATGACCTATCTCTTGTATATAAAGTGGTTAGCCTCCAAGAAATGGTCATCACACATAGGTGGGTAGTGGGTCCTAGTTGTATAACAGCCTCACATACCCCCATTCTCAAGGTTCTTTGTGTCTACTTCCTTGTATACACTCACCAAGTCCACCCCATATGTCCTTGGAGAGGAATCACAATACAACACATGACCGGCATTTGAAAACAACAAATAGAAAACTAGTTTAGCCACCAAAGGTCATAAATAAATATCAAATAAAGATTCAATTTCAGCAATAAAGTGAGAAATATGTGCAATTTCAACACTAAATCAAATGTAACTACGAGAGTTATATGCAAATGAAGATCACAAGGTGTGGCTAAACCATCATAATCAAATATAAATAAAGTGTTGACCTTCACAATCAATAGAAGATCATCAATAACCATAAAGAAAGTCAATAATCTTTGAAATTGCACTGTACAACACTGTGTGACTAGATACTAGCCACCAAATGAGGAAGGAGGGAACAATGTCTAACTATCACAATAGTCCCTCATGTGGTGCGGAGTGAGCACGCCAACCACATGGCATGAGGTGTACTCCTCGGCTACACCCTGCATCGTGTCATCACACGGCATGGGCTAGCCAAGTGGCCCACGCACTCCTTGGCTACCTGCATGGGATGTGCACCTCAATCCCATCTCGCATCGCATCTCAATGCAGCATGGCCATACGCCAGTCGGAGAAGGCATGTACTGGTCGTATGCCACATGGTAGTGTGTCTATGGCTCTACAAAAGTAGGCACGCCTAGAACACAGCCCACATAATGATACCTCGTGGAGAAGGAACATGTAGGTACTCGTCGTAGCCAGAGGTATACATGGCTAGGACATACCCATATGCTAACCAACCCAAACACTATCGAAAGCAAACATGAGTGTCCCTCTACAAGTGTATGAGGCCCCATTATGCTCATCACACAAGTAGGCTATCATAACACAATCTAATAGTGCACCTTCACGTGTTTATGCACGTGGCATCGTATCTATTGCATCGTGTTGAAACACGTGCAGATATGGTATATATAATGCATATATGAGTATATCAATATGGGGCTACTCGAGTCTCACCTCTCATATGGATGAGGTAGACTCGCTAATTCCAGCTCAACACTCCTATAGGCGGTTAGGCAAATCTAACAAACCAATGTTGTTGTACTCAAATCTAGGGAAAAGGCTAGTACATATGGATCAAGTACCTTGATCCATCATAAGGGGAAGTAGTGAGTACTTTCCTTGGGATCAGTTGAGCTAAGATTGCTCTGCGTCGCAATATGCACACGCTACACACTCTACCCAAGGAACTTTGAGGCTGCTACTACCCCTTTACGGACTGAGGGACTCGAGAACCAAAAGAAGAGAATCTACGAAACTAACTTTTGGCTACTCTTATATATATATAAACTTCAACCACACGAGGGTTAGCCCTCAATCAGGTAACAAACATACAAGCACATATAATGGTATGGTTAATCCCATACCTAGAATACAACATATCCTCATGAATGGGTACACAGTATCACCATCCCATGGGTACCCAAAGCAGGTACAAAGTATTCACAACACTCAATCAATGTACAGTTATTGGTTTCTTACATTTACAAGGGGGTTTACACATACATATCCAATTCCATTACTTTTCAAAGATCACATACCATAAATACATATATTTCAATAACCAATGTGATTCCCTTTCCAAAATCATATCATCCATGGATGGGTACCTTGTACCACAATCCCATGGGAACACAACTCAAGCACATGATATCCACAACACTCAACATGAGCACTAATAGAAGATGTTCACATAGTAGGGAGTAAATTTTCTAATTTCCTCTTACCAAAATAAAACACTTATCCACCTCTTAATTATGCAAGAACAATACAAACTTCCCAAGAACATGTACTCCCAACATCCATACAATCTTTTTCTTTCAAGACAATAATATCATTAAACATAATTTTGTAATTACAACATTTTTCACATGCAATATATCACAGTGCTACATGGAGTAAGTCATCAATGTCATAATAATTCTCACACTCACAATTATTAAGTGGTAAATCACCTTACTACACACATATGTTAACCACATTTATTTCCTATACATAGTGCAATATCATTGCAATGTTACTCGAGACAAGGTGTGCAACATTATCACTTCAACATACATTTATCATTTATCATTAACATTGAAATGGCTTCACTATTCCCTTTTTCTCTAAACTTTTACTTAATGCAGAATGATTTCCTATTCATATTCATACATGTTCCATGATTATGAATGCAACCTAAGGACTTAGGTCCTTTACCCAAAGTTTGATCTAATAAAATAAATCTTCATGAATACATAAACATTTTCTCATAAAAGATAGCATACAACAGATTTCAATACACCACACACTCAAGGTAAGCATCTTCGTTAAACCAATGAGAAAAGAGAGATGAAGAGGGAAATTTACAATTCTGATATAGGCACGAATGCATACATGGTTTTATTATCACATAATTACTTCCACAAAAATTCATCAATCATATGAGAGCATGCAATAATCTCTATGAACTAACAACATGATCATTCATTTTTTATTACCATATTTTATAATCCCAATGCAATGTAATATGCAAAAGCAACCCCAAAACCACATAGGGTCAATCAAACGAAAACTAGCACAAGGAGGTAAAGCACAAGAAGATAATACACAAAAATGAAAGTTCTTGGCACCCTCAAGGTTGAATAGACTTTCCAACAATCATGAACTAAGAAACCAAGCAAGGGTAATTTTAGGCAACACTTGTCACCTGCAACCCACCAACAAGCTACAGTCCAATATGCCCACCCACAACACATGATATAGGGAAGCAATCAACCTCATCCTCGGGAGACTCTCAACCAAGGGAATCACTTCAATCCCGAAGGTTAAGGCAAGGCCTAGGAGGCATCATTCCTCCACAACAAAAGACAGGGTTGGGAATCTCAACCCTCTAATCGCCATACTAAGGCACTCAAGGCAAGAGGTCCTATGACTATCTTGTCGCGACAAGCACATGGGACACAAACATCAAGCACGGTGCAACCACATGGGCTACAACCACACTCAGGAACCACTCAAGGGTCACAACTCTTTACTCAATAAAAGAGCCACACATAAAGAAGAAAGCCAAATAGAATACACTTCTTGGTAGGCTCGAGGGTCTACCTAACCCTCACAAAAGCATTCATCAACAAGACATGAAAGGGGCAGAAAACAACAACACTTTTTTCCATCCACCACACACAACACACCAAGCAGGTATCAACCATAAGTAGGGATCCCAGTGCTGCAACATGGGCTCTACCTCTAGGGGCATCCTAAAGGAAACTAGGAACACATCAAAATAGATCATCACAAGGACAATCTATACACCATACTAAGGCATAAAAGAAAATCAACAAGACTATGAAAACAATAGAACAAGCTCACACCACACATGCCAAACACAACATAACAAAGAAGGCTCATGTACGCCAGAGCTCCCAGTGTGTGAACATGTGCTTTGATACCAGATGTAGCATCCCACTACGCAACCTCGAAGGTTAAGAGCCAAAAGAGGACAAGATAATTTAATTTTTTTAAAGGAAGAATAACATACACAAAAAGTAATTATCGATTTGATAAAACGACAACAAACGTGGCCAAATATGACCTAAAGTAAAACTTGAAGGAGAGGGCTAAACCACCCTCCAGAGAAAATCCAAATATGAGAAAATAGGATAGCTCCAGAAATTTGCTCCGGAACTTGCTGCTCTGCTCCTGAACCTGTTGCTCTGGAACTTGCAGTTTTGGAGCTCTCTACTCCAGAACCTGTTGTTGTCCACCAGTCAGCAAACAGAGAGTATCGGTGCTCCAAAACTTGCAGTTCTTGAGCTCTCTGCTCCAGAACCTATTGTTGTCCACTGGTCAGTAGACAGAGAGCGCCAGTGCTCCAAAACTTGTAGTTCTGGAGTTCTCTACTCCAGAACCTGTTGTTGCAACATACAAGAAAGCAACAGAAGGCTCTGGTGCTCCGGAACCTTATCAGACAATAGAATGAAGGAAAAATATATTTGTAGATCTAATTTTTGCATAAAAACTAAGGAAAGAAAGGCCATAATAGTCATCATCATATTACAAGGGATTCCAATACCAATACCGAAACCCGTAAACCAATTATAAAAATCACATTTCTTCTCATTAAATTTATATGATTACATCTTATTTCTTAAGAGAGTACAATATACATGAAGAACATACATGAGTACAATGGCATAGTCGTGAATAAGATACATCAACAAAGGGGGTAAGAAGAGAGAGGAAATGTCTCCAACTGGTGCTCCAATAACCTGTACACTGGTTCTCAGTGGTGGTGGCAACACCTCCCTACCATGTGGACTCCAGAGAGACCACCCCACCGTGCTCGGAGGTAGTCACAAGGACCAAACAAAACCGCCAGGCAAGGATAACATATGGTCAACACTCGCATCAAATGCAAAGTAGACACAAGGTGCAATGCATAAAATCAATGTCACCACAAGGAGGTGCTCATTCAATAACGTGTTGGGTACTACTCAAGACTACTAAGAAGAGGCAAACAAGACTATAGATCGGGTGAGGAGACTCAACCATGCCCAAATCAACGCCTCGTAGACGGATAACTCAACGCCCTACAAACGGATAGGCCTTTTTGAGTGCATCCTTAGCCTTTTCAAGTGCTCAAGGCCATACACAAGGAGTCATAAAATTATAAGAATTTTCACACCATTGTTTAATTTAATCATCACATGCTTACTATAACTCGGCTACTAGTTTCCTTGGCAGCCACTTATGGGCCACTCTATAAGGCCACACTAATGACTTAGACTTAAGCCTATCTCGTTTAACCAAATGAGGGGTTGAGACAAACATGAAATTGAGGAAAAACTATAAAATCCATCATGGAAACCATTTAAACAGCCAAGAAAATATTATTGTAAATGAAGCCATTAAACAACTGAAAACCATAAAGAAATGGAAGCATACAATTTTCATGAAAAATAAAAATGCTCGGATTAAAATTCCAAGCTAGACCCAGTTCATATTTTTCTATTTCAAGTTGAAAACCACCTTTGAATTTTGAGTTTAGCCTAAAAAAGAGGTGTTGTTCAGAAAAGACATCATTTTTGGCCAATTGGGCAAAAAAATGCAAGGAAAATGAAAGTGCCCAGAATTTAAATCCATGAAAACTCAATTGAGATATGGGCATGTGGATATGGAATCCACCTTTGTTTCACATTTTTAGTAGGTGGTTTATGAACAACAAGAAAAAATATTTTAATAACGGTAGGAAAATCATCAAAAAATAAAACTGCCCAGATTAAAATTCTACCAAAGACCCAGTTGAGATCTTGGCATTTCAAGTTGAAATCCACCTTCAATTTTTGAGTTTAGGACAAAAAATGAAGTGTTGTTCTAAAAAATCGTCATTTGCCAAACTAGGCAAGAAAAATCATTAAAAAATAGAAAATGTCCAGATCAAAAATCTGCCAAAGACCCAGTTGAGATCTTGGCATTGCTACATAATATCCACCCCTAAAATTCATTTTTATCAAAAGGGTAATGAGCAAAAAATTAAATTTCAAAACAACCATCATTCAAACCCCAAGCAATACAAAAATGACATAAAGGAGTTCCTCCAATTTTTCATGAAATAAAAATAACCCAGATCAAAAAACTACCAGCCAAACAAGAAGCATGAGTGAATGCTCAAATTACCAACCACATAAGATTGAATAATAATAGAAAAATACCTCAATTTGCTCCAAAATATAAATGGAGGATTGCTAAAAGAATAAGACACAACCAAGCTTCAAATCCAGACAGCAAGCAAGATATGACGCACTAAATTCGACAATCAACTACCCACAAATTTCTTCTTATAAGGCTTTCACAATCTTCCCCAACTCAGTTGCCCAAATCATGGGGTTTTCTTTCTCCATGCAAAACAACAAATTTTCTTTTTCTCTCAAAAATCATAATAATCCCCAAAACAAAACTCCCTTTTTCTTTTTATCACTTCCCAACACCAAATGAAAATCCAAAAATAAGGCATTAGATAAAACTAGTTGTTTGAGCTCCCCCCCAAATGAAACAATTAATATAGGTCACTAAATATGCAAAATTGAAATTACATAAAGCTGCCCCGAAAGATTAATAAATCATTTAAATAAAATATTTAAAACTTCAAGAGAATAACAACTCCAAATCCCCATCATTTTAACCACCATAAAATACCATATTAAAGAAACGTGAAGATTCCAATGGAACCACATCACAACACCGACCATCCAAATTAAATATATATATATATAATCACAAAATTTTAAAGAAAGACCAAGATCAAATACCTCAATGAGACATACAGGAAAAATCACTTTTGGTAGAAGGGTGCTCTGGACGTTACGGTTAGGTAACCGGATGGAGGACAACAACACAGAAATACTGCCCTAACAGGGTGCAGTGGGCTAGAGTAGGGGATATTTGGCCTATATGACTACCTTCAGTTACCACCATCGGGGAATAAGAGTATGCTTAGGCCTATGAATCTAGGCGAAGTCGATACTCAGTACCTGCATCACTCCAATTAGACGTCAAAGTATATGTACATATAACATATATCATATAGCTGAAACACATCTATCATCAGGAAGAGGGTCATGATATCGTAAGCCTCTCGGATATTAGTGTTACGACATCATCCCTTCTTATCCATAATCATACAAAAGAAATGATAATTAAGCATGTAATCCAACATAATAACTAATCATGATAATCATCAGTGTCTAATCTCAATATGATAACATTTATAATGCTAAATCAAAATTAAAATACCATCTTACCCGAGTTGGAATTAGAGAGGTGTTACAGATTCAATACATAAAACCACGAGTAGTAAACCATTTAGGTTCATGGGTCAAGGGCAATGGTACCAAGCCCCATGTGTCATTATTACACACCCATTTTCTCGTTGATATTAGTAGTCAATTACATCTCCATTTAGGGGGAGTATACCTATCTATTTGATGTCTCTACTAAGTGGAACTTCTAAAGTGTCAAGGTGAAGGTTTTACCTCCTCTTGGTAATTATCTAAACTAGCTAATCTCTCCTCCTCTTTAAGTCCTTCATGATATTTTGGTTCAACCTTATTAGTCTTTGGGGACATTTGAACCATTTTTTATTCCCCTCCTCTTTTATCTACAACTATGGAAGAAGCCTTAGTTTCTCTAAAAAATATGCTTCTATACAAAAATATCTTAGCCTTAAGGCCCCAAAGCTCATACCCTTTCATAACAACAACATAGCCAATGAAGATGCATGGTGTTTCTTTATTCTATCTTTAATTGCTTCATCCTAGGAACATGTACACATGTCTCAAAACAAAAAAAATTGAAGATGTCATAATGAGGGATTTTTTCCCATCAACACCTCCATAGGTGTCTTTTCAACAAGATTTGATGTAGGAGATTTGTAAACTAGGTGAAAATTTGTAGCAACTACTTCTACCTAAAATTTTTATACTAGGTAAAATCCATTGAGCTTAATCCTCACCCTCTCCATTAGTGTCTTGTTGTAGCAACCACTGAAAAATTTGAAGAACCATCTTTTCGATAATATTTTATTTGAAAAAATCTACCTTTGTATGTGAAAGTTATGATAAAATTTAAAAAATATCCTATTTAGGCATGTGGGGGAAAAATCAGGATGCTGAAGACTAATCTGGTGCAAAGTTTAGGTGCTCAGGGGTTAGACTTTGGTCACCCATGTGATCGTGGTTTGTAGGGTGGTAAAACAAAAATCCGCTAAGGGCTTAGCCCCCCACGTGGATAGGTGCGGACCCTTCTTTTATCACTGCGGGCTTTAAATAATATAAAAGATATTAATATATTAAAAAACTATGATGTGACCGAAAGATAGTATACAGTCAAAATTTAAAATTTTGTTTTTAATACAAGGTTTTAATGTCAACAAACATTTTGTAAAGTAGGTTGACAATAAGCAACCTGTCGGCTTTATAACCTATACAAAAGATTTTAACATTTAAAAACACTTTATATATTGCAAAAAACCTATAGATGATTTGAATTGAACCTGCCAATTTATGACCAGGGAATATGCTGATATGCCAAGTAAGTAGGAGGAATCATGAAATATACCAACTGATAAACATGTTGACTGATTTGACAAGTGTTGACCACATCTGTAGACTAGGTATGAGCAAAATATTCCACAAAAAAAATTGATAAACTCCACAATGATTTATGCCCAAACCATATAAAGATTTTTTTGCCCAATAAAATGAAAAAATTGCCCTAATTTTTTCTAAAAAATTGTAGAAAATATTTTTGCAAATACTTTTTTGTGAAAATAAAATAATGATGACTATACTGCTCGGGAGGTCGTACGGCCTACTTGGGCAAAAAAGAAATTGCCCCGAAAATAACTTTACCAAAAATGGATGAATTTATAGTCAAAATTCATCTGATTTGCCTCCTGAACATGATGGTGTGCCGATCTAGGGCCAAAGTTCTCCAAAAAATCAATGACCTCCTAGATCAACTACTCTTCACACTTTTTCAAACCCTCATAGATCAAGTAAAATATAACCAATTTTGACGAAATGAGAGGCAAACCTGACTTTCTTTGATTCCTTAGATTTAACCATGGGGTCCTTTAAACCCCAACATGCACCCAACAACCCTCAGCTCTGGGAAGGAATCTGCAACATTGGAGCGTTGATATCATGTGGGAGTTAATAGTGACTCCCCAACACCCCTAGGAATAGTTGCTAAACCAAAATATCTTCCACAAGAGAGAAAATGTCAAGAAAGCTTGTTTCACCAATGCAATATTTAATAATGGTTGAATATGAAAATGCACCTAAGATGCCTTGCTTATAAATGCATGATAGAGAGATAGGATTAGACAAGATCATGACAAGTGTTTTAATCCTATAACATGAGACAACTAACGCATAACTACCTACGAACCATGCAATAAAGCTAGATAAGATAAGTTCTAGAAAATCTAAGTAATACTTCTAGAAATAATCCTATATCCTAAGTAAACTTAATATTTGAATATGTCCCCTAATTACCTAGTGAGTGAATTAGCTAGGTACAAGACATTAATTCACACCAATAGACGAAGTCATAAACATAAATTTGGGTATAGAGGATGAACCTAAGTTGACACAAATAATAATTGCTTTAGACCCTAGGAGGAACCTAAGTTGACACAAATAATATTTGCTTTAGACCTCAACTTGAAGGTAGACATCTCCAGAAAACTTAGAGATAATCCAAATGTATTTGCATGGACTTAAGCTAACATGCCTAGCTTGGAATAATCATTGGTTGTTCACAACCTTGTGGTACAAACTAATGCCAAACCAATTCAGAAAAAATTATGAAAATGCATCCTAAGGTGGGCCTTATAGTAAAGGAAGAACTTTAGAATTTACTAGACATCAAATTCATTTGACTATTGACTATCCAAAGTGGGTATCTAATGTAATTTTATTGAGCAATAAAACTAAAGGAATCAAGGTATGCACAAATCTTAGGGATATAAATAAAGCTTGTCCCAAAGATCATTTTTGGCTTCCTGATATTAACATGTTATAAATTTGATAGCTAGCCATGAGATGCTATCCCTTGTGGATGAATTTTCAAGGTACAAAAAAATTCAAGTAGAATTAGAGGACCAACATAAGATGGCACTCATCACCCCTTATGGAATATTTTGTTACAGAGTATGTCATTTTGCCTAAAAAACATTGGTGTCACATATCAAAGGGCCATGACCATCACATTCTATGATACATTGCATGATATTGTTGAAGATTGTGTGGATGACATGCAAGGTGAATCAAAGTTCAAATTATATAACCTAGTCATCTTACATCGCATCTTCCAGAGATTCAAAGAGTATAAGGTCAAATTAAATCCCAATAAATGTGTCTTTAGAGTTACATCAGACAAGCTCCCAGGGCTCATTTTTTCTCAACATGACATTGAAGTAGATCTAGATAACATAAAATCAATAAAAAAATATGTCATCTCTTAGGAATCTTAAACAAAAATGTAACTTACAAGAAAAACTTCATGCTATTAGGTGATTCATAGCCTAACTGGTAGATAAGTGCCAACATTTTTACATATAATAAAAATAATGTCAGCTTTGAGTGGGATCAATCATGTCAAAATGAATTCAACTAGATTAAGTAGTACTTGTCTAACTATCTAATTCTAGTGGAACCCACACCAAATAGGCCCTTATTGATCTATATTTCAGTTACATGACATGCCTTAGGTGCCCTCTTAGCCTAGTACAATGATCAAGGAAAAGAGAATGTCATCTATATGTTAGTTAGACATTAGTGGGATGCGAACTCAACTATTCATCCATGGAGAAGGCTTGCCTCACAATGGTATTTACCTCACAAAATCTATGGCATTGCATGATTAATGCTACTACCCATCTTATCACTAAAATTAACCCATTAAAATACTTATTATTCAAGGCAACCCTTATTGGTAGAATGTTAAAGTGGGTCAAGCTCCTTTGTGAGTTTGATATTGAGTATGTGAATCAAAAAGAAATCAAGGGGGGACTTATAGAATATCAATTAGTAGAGGTTCCCATTATGGAATATCATCCTTTAACCATGTCATTTCTAAATGAATTCCGTAGACATGTAAAATTGACCTAACATCTATCACGCACTCTAAATGACATTTTCACGTCATCGGCATTATTATCATCAAACACCACTACATCTCACATCAATTGCATCAAAAACCCTAATTTTCCCTACTAATTGAATAATACAACATTATTAATTAATTCACTTATTCATCATTTTTGACAAATTAAAATAAATTCCATTTATTTAATAAAGTCTTGAAAACCCTTTTTCTGCTATTAATTGAATAAAATGACACTATTTAATTAATTCATGTTTCTATCATTTCAACCAATTAAATAAATTATATTTATTTAATGAATTCCTAATCTCACTTTATTTTGTCTTGATTAGTTAAATAACACCAATTATTTAATTATGTCACTAAATCACTGTATTCCCCTAAGTTAATTGAATTATTAAATCATAATAATTTAATTATGACACTTTCCCTCCAAAATTTGAATAATTAAATCAAACTAAATTCAAAACATCATCAAAAATCAAATCAAACTAATGCAACTTTGTTTGCAAAAGTCAAACTTGATTTGCATGTTCAACTCCAAA
>CM021104.1:425133487-425144422 GCA_007115665.2 Sequoiadendron giganteum
CAAGAATTCAAAACAAATACTTTGCTAAATAAATCTAAACAAAGATACAATTCCAACTGTGTAGAGGAAATTGAAACCATGTTTTATTCATGACTAGCAACAAATAGAGCAGAGTAAAGTTCCACATGTACCATTCTTGTGGTGGTTGAAACAAACTAGGAAAGGAAATCCACAGTGGAGATACTGATTCGCTGAGGAAAACCTATGTTAGAGATTTGTTGCTAAATTGTTGGAGAAAAATCTGCAGATCTGAAGTCACGCATTCTATTCTTATCTGTTGTTATAACAACATGACTCATAGCTTTGTCTCTTCTAAGTTTGTTGGTCGCAGGCCAAAACAAACTTAATATTTACTGTATTTCATTATTTCAAACAACGTGTATATAAATAGGCGCACTGTAAGGGAGCTGATAATATAGATTTTAGCAAAGATTTTTTGTATTGTAGACTTTTTGTATCGCATACTTTGTATCAAATATTTGATAAATAAAAGAATGTTTCTTCTTATCACAACAATGTAAGAAAAAGACTTTTGTCCCATCCATTGTGCCAACATGGACCAAGGGCCCACTCCTTGAAAAGCACGGTGACATTTTATTTTCTGTATTTTGTTTGCTTTCGATTTTGTTTGGTTAAGATAGATTTCATTTCTATGTGATTTCAATTCCAGCACCTTTGTTAAACACTAGCTAAATGATTATGTGATCTGGGTTGTGTTACTTTCTGTTGTAAACCGTTGTTATTTTTGCAGATTATTATTGCTATAGATTGTTATAATTTGACACAGTTCTTGTCACTGTTGCTCCCATCACAGATTGTTAACAGTTCCTATCACGCTTTTGATAGAAAGACAAAATAGGAAATTTGAACCAGATTTTCAATAGGAAATTTATGTGTGTTTTAGTTGCATCCATCCCCACTTGATTCGCTTCTTTCCTCCCTTCAAGTATATTTCCACAACACTTCTCACAAGCTACGATCCCTAGGTTGACACTCTTAGACCAAGCTGAAATCCTTCTTATTCTTTACCCCAATTTTGGCCTATCATTTTGGCATTGTTGTCGGGGAGAGGTGTTAAAGGCTCGAAAATACAATGAATTAAGTTAGGACCAATGCGTTAGGATGAAATCTCATGCAACTGCTAGACTTGCCCGATGATTAGTCCTAATTTGTGTTGTTTAAATCATATAGATGCATTGTTAGAATTTGTAGGTAGATTTTAGAAATTAAAACCATTTAGGTATCAACACTAGTTGTTGTGATAAAATTGATACGAAGAAGCAAATTTGAAGTAACAGCATAAAAACAATAAAAATATTGCATTTTCAAAGCGGTTCAAACACATCACTTTTCAGGGAAAAATGCTTCAAAAATGAAGAATCTGAAGACCACGCAAGGAGAAAAATGTGCTTGGCGGTGGGGGCGCTACCCCTCAACCTCGCCCTGTCTCATGACAGGGAGCACGCCCAGGGCGCTACCCCGAGACCCCGCAAGGGGCACTGTCCCTTGACCCCCACTTTCAAATTTAAAAACAAATGAAGAAATTGGTGGGGGAATCACACCGAAACAAAGTGATATTTTTATACCCCCTCTACATAAAGAATGCAACTTAGAATATATTGATCTTTCACCACCATTGTCAAATGCATATACAAATCTTATTCCTATGGATGAACAAGAACATATCATTGATGAATTTTTAGGACAATGGATTTTTGAAAATGAATCATTTAATGAAGATTTGACACTTTTTGTTCTCTTTGTTGCAAGGAAGAAGATAAGTGCACATACCAAGTCAACACGGTGAAGGAGGAAGACATTGTAAGAGAGCCTCAAAAAATCAATGCATAAGTTTTCTTTGTAACTCAAGAACAACTTCATACATCAAGTAGGAAAGATCAAGGTATGGTTAATGATTTTGAAATGTCTTATAATTCTATTGGATTTAAAAGGCAATATGTTTCTTCACAAAATGTTTCCCTATCTAGTATGTATGGTGAATGGAAACAATTACCATACTACCAAGAATGGAATAATAAATGCTCTAACAACCATACCCATCCCACATAGTACCATTTCCACCATATCCATCTTATATATTACCATCTTTACCATCTACTCTATATACCACACAACTTTTACCATTGTCATTATCCCGCCCACCATCCACCTCTACATATCCACCAAGGGAAATTGCAATTCCTAATAACTTACTATTATCTAATAAGGTGGTTCAATCTACATATAATAATGAGGTTTCATTGATCCCTGTACATTTCATTAATATGCATGAAATTGGTAAATCACAATTGCAATGCATTCACATAGCTAAAGGATGTGTTTTTTGTTTAATTGTATTTGAAGAACAAAATGATCTACTAAAAGATAATCCACTTAGTTCTTCTTATCTACTTAAGGAATCACAAATTTTAGAAATAATTCACACACATAAGGAGTTAATTCAATTTGATTCTAATTTTATCATTACAATGCTACATATGTGCATTGAAGTTAATCGTAAAATGAGAAATGGTGAACTATTGTCTTTAATAATTCAAGATTTTTGTGAGATACATAATGAAATCCTCCAAGATCTATCATTTATAAATATACTCAAACATCTCGATCTTGGGAAGCCTATGGTGAAACTGTGTATTCCTCACACACTTATTG
Organism: Sequoiadendron giganteum; assembly: GCA_007115665.2. NCBI lineage: Eukaryota > Viridiplantae > Streptophyta > Pinopsida > Cupressales > Cupressaceae > Sequoiadendron > Sequoiadendron giganteum. Next base: position 425,136,161 of record CM021104.1, read on the forward strand.
ATCTAGGTCCAATAATTTATTTTATGATTAAGAAGAACTAGAAGGGTTTGCATGCATTAATGACCATACAAAACATGCTATAAAGGAATGATCATTCATTAAGGATCATTGTATTATTAAATATGCCACTATCTTCTTTGGTTTTTCCTAATAACCTCATGATTTTAAAATGTCAAATTAAGTTGGGAGGATCCATACAATTTTTGAAGTCAATGGTGATTGTTCATTAACAAGAATCAAGTTTTTAATATATACATATCTTTGTCATTCTTGATTCTTTGGGTTATCTTGAAATGACCATTCATTAGAAAATTTCAAGGTGTTATTTGATTCCCTATATTATATTAATGCCCTCATGCTTTTGCAGTACACAATTAAGTTGGGGGGAAATTCCTTGAATTTTGATATCTTTGGTTGATTTTTTATCATGTCTTCATTAATTGTTTCATTGGTGCTTGTACTAAAACCACATGTGAGCTTTGGACCAAATAAATGTATGCATCCTTGTGTTGATTAATATTGATATTATTTCTACACAAGTATTCAGTATATTTATATTCATCCATTTTATCAAATATTTATTCATATTAATAACTCTACCTTTCATTTACAAAAAAGACTTAACTACTTAATGGTGGAGGTATTAAATGGATGATATTGCATTACTATACTTGATATGCTTGGTCTTGAGAAATATGGTTGTAGGTTTCTTATGTTGGTTACCCAAAACTTTTGCACCAATACCAATTGATGATGCTTCTATGCATGAGCATTGAATGACACACTTTGTTGGCTTGCTGGTCATGCTAACTACATGGAGGACACCAGTTTTTCTTTCCACTTCACTATTGGATATCACAAGAGGATCTTGAGAAAAGCACTAAAATTCATGAGGACATAAATTCTCATTTTCACCATCCTTGATGCTAGACCATATGGAGGAAAATATGCAATTTGGTGTAACCATGAATCTTGCAGTACCATGTTTTTGGTTAATTCTTCACAAGCCTCACATCCAAAGACAACTTGAAGACATGCAGAGGATATATCAGGAGCTTGAACATCATCTAATGCAAATCAATGCACTACATCATGCAGATTAATTCATCTCATCTAAAGCTATATGGATATGTTGAGAGACTCCATTGGTCTTTCACTACAAACCTTGTCCTTGGAGGGTTGCTTCTATTGTAAGTAATCCTTTTAACTCAATGATTGGGCATATTCCAAAATTCTATGGCCAATTTTTCGATATGGTGGCATGAGCTAAATAAGATCCAGATCACTTGTAGCAGTGGTGTTATGACCTTGTTGAACACATAGAGATAAGTATTCGCTTACTTAAAGTTGTATGGATACATTGGACTAGTTGAGAGACTAGAACTAATCTTCACTACACTCCCTTGTCTATGGTAAGGAAGTTGCATTTTCATACAACTTTGGAAATAGTTATGGATATCTCTCATACTCAGAAGGACAGGATAACATAGCTTCATGAGAAATTCATATGATCTGTTTTAAATTGGTCACCATAAAGCAATTTGTCTTCCAAAGATTATGGTCATTGTGAATAATTCTTTCAACCAAGTACGTGAGTATGTATTCTGAAGTTTTATAGGCACCTTTCTGGCATGAGCAGCAAGGGTGCTATAGACTATGCATGGTCAATCTTGATAAGGTATATTTTGTCATTGGTCATCATTTCAAGCTTTGCCTCATGTAACCAATTTCAGTGGTGACTTCTTGTGGGGTCATAGAAGGAGCTTTGGTTTTTTATGGTTTCACTTCAACATCCATAGGGTTCCTTCTCTTTGGTCATTATATGCAGGTTATCTAAAAAAATGAAAAAATGAAGAAAAAAAAGGAAAAAAAGGAAAAAGGAAAAAAATGATAATTTCTAACAATGAAAACCTTCGAGCATTGTTAGACAACTACAATTTGAAAACCAATTTATAGAGGATTGTAGTTGAATAAAATTCTTAGTGGTGAAAATTTTTTTCACAATGCCACTAAGTGGTAAGTGATTGAAAACTGGCTTGCCAACGGTCACTTGTCGTTATCAAAATTGAAAAATGAAAAAAAAAAAGTGAAAAAATGAAAAAGAAAAAAAAAATAGAAAAAAGGGGAAAAATTTGCAATAATTTGTGTTCTTTCTATGGGCTAATCAGTTTGCAGTTATACTTTATTGCTTCAGTGGTTGTATGAATACCTCCTAGCCCTCATGTTGCTCACTTGTGTAAATGTACTCTTATTTGTTGTGGTCCACTTCACTTTGATCACTTGTCTCAAGAGTTACATTTTCAATTGATGTGTTAGACAAAATGAAGAGAGAATTCAAGCTACCATCAGTATGCTTCCTCAATACTTCAGTCTGATGGATATCTTTCATGTGTGATGTAGCTATAGTCCTTGTCATAATTTTCGGTTCCTTCCTTCCTGGCGATTCACAGTTGGTGAGTTACATTGGCTATTAGACCTTGGCATACATGGAAATGCGAGTTGGTAAAATGATCAATTTTATTTTTCATTATTTTATCTCTTAACTTTATTAATATTTCTTATTATATTAATCATATATGCAGCATCCATGCCTATCCTCTCCCTGTTTCCCAAGGACAGTTGATTAAGTTGGGGGGAGGTCCACCATCTTTTCACCTATTACTTTCCATTATCCTTATAGTATCCATTATTCAACCTTGCAAAATCATTTCATATTGCTTATCATTTCATCCTTCATTTCATTGTTCATTTTATCTATCATTTCATCCAATTCATATAGCTCATAATTATCAAAGATGATTTTTTTATGACACCTCCTATATATAACATTTAAAAATGATGCTATGAGAAATGACAAGAAAAACAAAGAAAAAGAAAAAGAGAAAATGCAAAATAAAAAGTTAGAGGAGGTATGAACATTAATGATAGTTGCAAGACTTTTGAAAGAATAATGTAATTATGCATGAGCTATAATAGTTAAGGGTGATGAAGGAAGATTCCATAATCTAAAGGCTACCCTCTCATAAATAATTATTGCATGAGGAGTGAAATATGTTAAGTTGGGGGGAATGATGAGAGCCAATTATGTCCCATTTTATGCCATATTTTAGCTTATTTCATATACCTTAACACCCACTTCCACATTCCATTTCCATTCCATATCATACTATTTCCTCATTTTATGTTGCATATGATTAAATATGTATAAGTTATATTTAATAGAGTTTTGGATAAAATATGTAAATTAATGATTGGTTGTTTTTACTAATAAGCATTGTGATTTTTAGATAAAGCTTGCAGCATGCTGATTAGAAGAACTTCCTAACACTTTTTATGCAGAATGTCTTCTTGTCATTTTTTGGCTAGGAACTTCTATGTATTACCTTTTGACTAGCAATTTATTCATGTCATCTTTTTAAAAGATGACATCATCATCCAAGGTGGAAACGGTTACCTCTTCAATGCCGAATATGAATAAGCACAAGAATTTGAAACAAATGCTTTGCTAAATAAATCTAAACAAAGATACAATTCCAATTGTGTAGAGGAAACTGAAACCATGTTTTATTCATGAATAGCAACAAATAGAGCAGAGTTAATTTCCATGTGTACCATTCTTGTGGTGGTTGAAACAAACTAGGAAAGGAAATCGATGATGGAGATACTGATTTACTGAGGAAAACCTATGTTAGAGATTTTTTGCTAAATCGTTAGAGAAAAATCTACAAATCTAAAGTTGCATTCTATTCTTATTTGTTGTTAGAACAACGCGACTCATAGCTTTGTCTCTTCTAAGTTTGTTGGTCGTAGGCCAAAAAAAACTTAATATTTACTGTATTTTGTTGTTTCAAATGTGTATATAAATAGGCGCATTGTAAGGGAGCTAATAATATAGATTTTAGCAGAGATTTTTTGTGTTGTAGACTTTTTGTATCACATACTTTGTATTAGATATTTGATAGGTAAAAGAATGTTTCTTTTGATCACAACAGCGTAAGAAAAAGACTTTCATCCCATCCATCATGCCAACATGGACCGAGGGCCCACTCCTTGAAAAGCACGGTGATATTTTCTTTTCTACATTTTGTTTTCTTTCGATTTTGTTTGGTTAAGAGATTTCATTTCTACGTGATTTCAATTCCAGCACCTTTTTTAAACACTAGCTAAATGATTACATGATCTGAGTTGTGTTAATTTTTGTTGTAAACTATTGTTATTTTTGTAGATTATTATTGCTATAGATTGTTATAATTTATGACACAGTTCCTGTCACTATTGCTCCCATCACAGATTGTTAAAAGTTCATGTCACGCTTTTGACAGAAAGACAAAATAGGAAATTTGAACGAGATTTTCAGTAGGAAATTTACGTGTGTTTTAGTTGCATCCATCCCCACTTGATTCGTTGCTTTCCTCCCTTCAAGTATATTTCCACAACACTTCTCCCAAGCTATGATCCCCAGGTTGACACTCTTAGACTAAGCTGAAATCCTTCTTATTCTTTACCCCAATTTTGGCCTATCAATAGTCAACCAACAAACAAATCAAGAAGGGCAACAAAGAAAATACGATCAACCCAGGAGGTAGTTCACTATACTAGGAGAGTCACTTGAAATATTCATGTGTAAACTGGTACAACAAAACCTCATCAAGGTGAATGATCGCTCGAACTATGAGGAACCTAGTTTCAAGACACTATGGTATAACGAGAAAGACTTGTGTGAATTCCATAAGATCAAAGGACACACAACCAACAATTGCATGAGACTCGAACAATCATCCAAGACGATAGAAAAAGGAGAGGTAGATGTTGAGCATCATCCCAAAAATAAGTATCTCAAATATACTTTAACCCAATCTTGAATCACTCAAAAAGGAATGACAGGAAAAGAACAAGAGTACCACAATGCTAATTACACGTATGGTGACACGATTTTAGGAACCCTCTCACAAGCAAATGAAAATAGGGAAAATATAGTGATAATACGAGGTGGAGACAACAACTGTAATGTAACTACCCATCAAGGGAGAGCTACAATACAAGGATCCCCACCCAAACCTACAACTAAGACATCAAATGACAACAACATTGTAGACCAATTGAAGAAGACTCCTACCTTGATCTCAATCCTAGAGTTGTTAAAACTATCACCCACACATAGGTAAATACTTGAAAAATAATTGGAAGCATCAGCCCCCAATGACCTCGATCCAAATCAATTCCAAACCATGGTTGGAAAAATCATGACCAACAATCATTTAGTCTTTTTCAAGAAAGACCTTCCACTAAGGATGTTCCACAACCAAGCCCTATACATAGAGGTTGGTTTCCATAAGAACATGGTCAAGCGAGTATTGATAGATAATGGTGTAGGTATAAACATTTGTACCTTGAAATTCATCAAAAATTTGGGGTATTCTAATGATGTGATAGATAAAGTAAGGAGTATCACCATTAGGGCCTATGATGACCTTGACAGAAATTTTGAAGGAACAATCAGGCTACCAGTACAGATAGGACCAACCACCATGGAAATCACTTGTCAAGTACTTGACCTTGAATTTCCATATAACCTACTCTTGGGACACCCTTGGATTCATGCACTATAAGTAGTCCCTTCCACCTTCCACCAATGCCTAAAGTTTCCTCATGAAGGAAAAGAAGTGACTTTATATGTTGATCTTGATCCATTCCATTTTTGTGCGAAGTTGGAAGAAAAGTATAAAAAGATCCAACACATACCTAGAAATGACATAGCCTTCCACTCATTCTCATATTTTGATCCTTCCATGCTTCCATTGACCTCAATCAAGACCACATCAAGTGAGCAACTGAAAACAAAAACCAAGGTTCAAGTACTTGACTAGGGTAATGGGAATTTCTACTTTAACAAAGCATTTTGTATTGGTATGCTCCCACCAACACCTAAAATCTATGGAGGTCCGAAAGAGATCAAGCCTATTCATATAGTGCAAATGATAGCTAAACCCATGATTTTCACTAAGTGGGGAGACATGAAAGAAGAAGAGGTATTCAAAGAGGACTTCTCATCCATGATTTACAAAGAGGACCAAGAAGATCTAGAACAGCCACAAACCTTTCTAATAGACCCTAGAAGTAAAGGTTACCAACTAGTCAAATAGATGGGATATAGTGGAAAGGGTGGCCTCAAGCTATACAAACAAGGTAGGTGGGAGCCTATCACGGCAGAACAGAGAAAGAAAAATATGGGCCTAGGTTATGAGCCAAAAGATATGGTTACTCCAAAAACTGGACGAACCTCTTTTAAGAAAAAAGAAACTTTTGCTAGCATTAAGGCATTGGATATCTACCATATCATGGACAATGATTTACCCGTCAAAGACTTATTCAACATCTTTAGCATAGATAGGTTCCCGAGTACCAATTTGTAAAAACCATTCCCAACATCTATTACCATTCTAAAACGGACTCTAATGAATATGAATGGGATTCTCCTTCCTTCGTCACTGGATATGATTCCCCCACTTCTAGTAATTATGACCTAGACACTCAATGGGAAAAATATACCAGATCCATACTAACCATTTCATCAACCTCCATAAGCTTTATGGACAAATACGATAGCCTTCCACTTTTCTACCCACAACTAATAGACTGGGACCAACAACAATAGACACATGTTCTGGATCACTTCCAAAGCGATGAGGCAATCGTCGAGTTCATGGGACTATAAACAAATATACTAGCGGGATATCACAAAGTAGGGCTCATCATGGAGCTCGAGTAGGCTACCTATTTTGATGGAGAGATTGAACCTTCTAGTTGCAAAAATGAAAAGGAAAACATAAAAATAAACACGTGATCCCCTAGAGAAAACCACAGTGTGGCTCTATCAAATCCAAAAAAGAAGAAAATAGAGGATGCAACCAAAGGTGAAAACCTCCCAGAGGCACCCGAGGATGGAGGGTTCAATCTCCTCATATATGAGTACCAAGAAAGATCAACACTCCCATTAGAAGAAGCAAAGTTCATAAATGTTGGCACAGTAAAGGACCCAAAGATAACATACCACGCAACATCACTTGATCCAAAAGAGAAAGCATAATTCACAGCATTCATCAATGACAGAAAGGTAAATTTTTCTTGGACTTATGCTGACATTCCTGGACTAGATCTGGCATTAGTGGTACATCATTTAGTTGTAGTCCCTGGAGCAAAGCCTATCAAGCAAAAACTCATAACAATGCATCCCCAGATAGCATTACTAGTAAAAGTAGAGCTAAAGAAACTACTAGATGTGGGTGTTATGAGGCCCATCAATTATCCACAATGGATATCAGTTCTAGTACTTATGTCAAAGCCTACTGGGGGCATAAGGATCTACACATATTTTAGAGACCTGAACAAGGCCTATCCAAAGGATGACTTTCCATTGCCAAGTATCAACATGATTTTGGATCTAATAGCAAGGCATGAGATGTTGTCCCTAATGGATGGTTTCTCTGGATATAACAAAATAAAAATCTATCCAAATGATCAACAAAAAACAAAATTTACTTGTGCTTGGGGGACTTGTTGGAATGTAATTCCCTTTGGCCTAAAGAACGTAGGAGCGACATATCAAAGAGAAATGAAAACCATATTCCATAGTATGTTACACACCATCATGGAAGATTATTTTGATGATATCCTAGCAAAGTTCATCACAATGGAAGATTACTTGTCAAATCTTGTAAGGGTATTTGATCGACTGGAATAATATAATTTGAGACTCAGCCCTAAGAAGTGTGTGTTCAGAGTAACATCCAAAAAAAATTTAGGACCGTACATAGTGTCAAGAAGGGGGATTGAAGTTTATCCCACAAAATTAAAAGCTATACTAGAGATGCCTCCACCAAAAACACTAAAATAGTCAATAAGTCTACATGGAAAGCTACAGTCCATCAGGTGATTTATCACGCAATTAACAGATAAATGTCACCCCTTCACTCATCTTCTACACAAGGATATCACCTTCAAGTGGGATGGGAGATGTGACCAAGCATTCCAACAAATCAAGGAGTACCTACTTACTCCTCCTGTACTCATATCACCTATCCCAGACAAGGAAATGGTGCTCTACGTGTCTACCACAGATGTAGCGTTGGGAGCCCTCCTAGCCCAGCTAGATGATAACAAAAAAGAAAGAGTGGTTTACTACATCAATCAAACATTGGTGGGTTATGAGTTGAACTACTCACCCATTGAAAGAGTGTGTCTCTTTGTTGTATTTTCCACACA